>JASDQU010363317.1:1075-11680 GCA_032191745.1 Picea mariana
TCATCCTTCCTTCTCATGTGTTAGTTTAGATAGATTTGAAAGGAATTCAGTGTCCACGTTAAGCATTTTCTGTCTAGAGTTAGGGTCAAGCTCTTAGAGGCGATCTACCTGTCCGCAGGGAGATTTTCCTACAACAACTACTTCCAGTTATCTTTATCTTTATTGGCTATTAAGATAGACTTTCTGATCAGGTGGTGACTTGTGAGGGGGAATATTATCACTTAGATTTCTTAAGCCTTTTGCCTTATCAAAACCCCAGGTCACCGTGGACGTTTCCCCTAGGCCTTACCTCCCTAAACAGAAAGAGCCTTCCCATTGAGGTGACAGTGGTGGGATTAATTCAATTACGCCAGTTTTACCTCCTTTCATCTGTCTATTGTCTTAACTACAAACTGTGTGATAACAGGTTGTATAGAGGAAAGTTCTTACCCAGCTACCAAAAACATCAACACTCCCTCTTAGCTAGGGAGGTATCTTTCCACGATGTCTTCATCTAGTAGTCCACTGACTACTCTACAATCAACTAGTAGCACACAACTACTACAATGCCATATAATATGTTGCCAAATCATAGTAGTACACAACTATTGTCCAATGGTACACAACCACCGCTAGTGGTACACAAGTATTGTCCAGTGATACACAACCACTGCCAGTGGTACACAACCATCATAGTAGCACACAACTATTGTCTAGTGATACACAATCACTGTCAGTGGTTCACAACTACCGTAGTAGCACACAACTATTATCCCGTGATACAAAATGACTTCCAGTGGTACACAACCACCGTAGTGGCACACAACTATTGTCCAGTGACAGATTGTCACCGTCATAGTCTCACGAATACGTTGTGATGTTTCTTGTCTCCCTTGTATCCGGCAGTGCATTAACCCCTTAGTCACCTCACATGAATAATCTAGGGAACCCTTGGCCAGAGTGGTTAGTTGGCTAGAGGAGAAACATCACACCCCCCTCTCAACGAGGGTGAACATTTTGCATCACACCAAGCTTTTTCCTGAACTACTCATACTTCACTCTAGACAGAGGCTTGGTGATAATGTCCACTATTTGCTCAACCATGGATATGTACTGGAGTTCCACAACTCTTCTTTTCACCATGTCTTGGATGTAATGATATTTGATCTCTATGTGCTTTGACTTGACATGAAAGAAAAGATTCTATGAAAGCTTCATGCAACTTTGATTGTCACAATGTATCAAAGTTTGCTCCAACTCTAGATCAAATATCCCTACAAGCAACTTCTGAAGCCACGTTGCTTCATAGCTTGCAACACTAGTTGTGATATACTCTTCCTCTGTTGTACTGAGTGCCACTAATGTTTGCTTCCTGGTTAACCATGAGATCTTACCTGATTCCAAACTGAAGCAACATCTAGATGTTCTTTTCCAATCCACTGCACTCCCTTCCCAATCAGAGTCTATATAACCTTGCATCTTCACATCTCCATCTAAGACATATCTCAATCCATATCCAACTGTACCACGTAGGTACCTCAACATAAGTTTTGTTGCCATCCAATGTACATGTCTAGGTTCAATCATGTACTGACTCAAGGTGTTCATTACAAAGCATATGTCTAGCCTGGTATTAACTAGGTACATCAAGGATCCAAACAATTGTCTGTACATCGTGGGATCCACCAAATCTGAATAAGAATCACTTAGGAGATTCATATTTATTGTCATAGGTGTGGCCATGGACTTGCAGTCCATCATCCTGAATCTCTGCAAGATCTCAATAGTATATTTTCCTTGGCTAAGGAAAATCTCACCTGGTCTCTACCACACCTCCAATCCCAAGAAATAATGCATCAAACCTATATCTTTCATCTCAAACTCTGAAGTGATCTCCCTTTGACACCCAACTATGATATTTTCATCTCCTGTTAGAAACAGGTCATCCACATATAGAACCAATATCAATGGGAAACAATTATCAACCTTGTAGTAAAGGTTGGGATCCGCATCACTCTTGGTAAACCCCAAGCTCATCAAGTAGCTATTTATCATGGCATACCAAGCCCTCGGTGCTTGTTTTAGTCTGTACAAAGCTTTCTTCAGTTTGCACACATGGAACTTAATGGAAGAAGTGTCCTCAGACACACACTTTTATTAAATAGGCAAATAAATTACATATAATAATTTGCAAGAGTTTACACCCGAACACACCAACACTCTTGCAATGAGCTATATATAAGCTAAATGTCCTGACAAACTCTAGTTATGGATCACTTATTAAATAAACAAGTGTCCATTTACAATAAATTCTATCTTAACAATCTTCTAACTATACTCCTAACTTAGAGCCTAAGATACGACACCTTTCTAGAGTCATATTTTTCACAATAATACTCTATTTCTAAATGTCTCTATTTATTAATCAAATATTTTAGATTATTAATTTAATATTCTAAATTAATAATTATTTTATTCTAACTTTTTAAACTATGATATGTGTATTTTGGATCATCTAACATTCCCCCCTATGATCCAAAGATACATTACAACAGATACCAAGTTCATCCCTGAACTTAGTAAATTTTATTCTGCCAAGAGGTTTCGTGAAAATGTCGGAGATCTGATCTTCTAAAGGACAATAAATTGGCTTGATGACATCCTTTGCAATGAGTGATATGATATGATGATACTTGATGTCCACATGCTTTGTTTTTAAATGAAAAACTGGATTCTTGGCAAGCTTAATGGTTGACTGGTTGTTGATGAATAATGATGTAGCTTTTGTTTAAGAAATGCCCAAGTCCTACAAAAATCTGCGTAACCAAAACATTTCACATGTTGCTTCCCATGCTGAGATGTATTTTTCTTCTGCTGTAGAAGTGGCCACAGTAGCTTGTTTCTTACAACTCCAAGACACTGTTGTTGAACCCATGTTCATTAAATAACCTGATGTTGATGCTCGATCATCAATACTTCTGACAAAGTCAGCATCTGAAAATCCACCAAGTACAAAATTTTCAGTCTTTTTGTAAAGAAGACCAAAATCTTTTGTTCCTTAGATATATCGAAGAACTCTTTTGGCTGCATTCCAGTGATTTCCCTGTGGTTGCTGCATAAAGTGTGAAAGAATACTGACTGCATAAGATAGATCTGGTCAAGTGTTTGTCAAATAAATCAAGCTGCCAATCAACTGTCTATAAGTAGTGTTGTCTACCATTTCCCCCCCTTCAAATTTTGAAATTTTCAAGTGTTGCTCCATAGGTGTAAGAGATGGTTTGCAATCCTTCATTCCAAATTGCTGAAGAATTTATGTTTCATACTTACTTTGAGAAATGAAAATATGATGTGGACGTTGGAATACTTCAATTCCAAGATAGTAGTGAAGTAGTCCCAAATCGGTGATCCTAAAACCTACATGTAACTCCTTTTTCACCTGTGCAATATGATCATCATTGTTCCTCGTAATGATCAAATCATCTACATACATAACAAGAATCACCAGATATGGACCCTGTTGACAGATATACAAAGTATCATCAGATTCACTTTGGTGAAAACCAACTTTCCTAAGGTATTCATCCATTTTGGTATCCCAAGCTCGGGGAGCTTTCTTTAACCCATATAAAACCTTGATTAATTTGCAGACTTTATGTTCTTGCCCTTCAATTTCAAAACCTGGTGGTTGTTGCATATATACATCTTCCTATAAGTCTCCATTGAGAAAATCACTTTTTACATCCATTTGATGAACTTTCCAACCTTTCTGAGCGACCAATGCAAATGTTAATCAGATGGTATTCCATTTAGCTGTAGGAGAAAAAGTTTCCTCATAATCAATGCCTTCCTGCTGTGAAAAACCTTTAGCGACAAGTCTTTCTTTATACTTATCAATTTATCCATGTTGGTTGTATTTAATTCTATAAACCCATTTGCATCCGATGGGTTTAACACTTGTAGGACAATCAAGAAGTTTCCAAGTGTTGTTATCAATTACTGCTTGATACTCTTCAATCATAGCATGTTGCCATTCTTTATGTTTATTGCTTCTTTGTATGTGGAAGGTTCAGTAAACTCATTTGCTATTAAAGAAAAATTCCCTTCACTGTTGTGTGATCCCCTTGTTCCTATTTTATTCTTCTCATCAGGCCTTACATCTTTCAAAAGTTGAACTGCCCATTTTGGTAGTTGATGTTCACTTGTTTGGGAATCTGAATTGCCATTATTGTAAATTGGATTAATGTAACTGATATTCGTCGATCAAATGAAGATTCTAGAGGTGAAGAATCATTGTTAAATGAACTGTCACTGCTAGGAGATTCTGATGAACTGTTGGAAGACCTAGATGATGTTGTTGAAGTAAATGGACTGGATGTATCATCTTCAGATGAAGCAAAATCAAGTTCATACCAATTATGTGAATTTGGTTGACTTTGCATTTTTCCTTTTCTTTGATTGCCTTTAGTTTCTAACTTTTGAAGAAGACTTTCTATTTCTTCATCACTCTTACTTTCAGTTTCATCAAAAACTACATCCATGCTCGCAATAAATTTTCCATTGGACAAAAGTCGGTACCCTTTCTTCTCATCAGAATACCCAATCATTGTGCATTTTAAGCTTCTTGAGTCAATATTAGTTCATTTTTCTTTCGGAACTAAGGCATAACATACTGATCCAAAAACTCTGAGATGTTTAACTCGAGGTTTGAAACCAAACCATGCTTCATAAGGTGTGATTACGTCCAAAGACGTAGTTGGAGATTTGTTCCTTAATAGATAGTTGTATGGATTGCTTCTGGCCAATATGTAGAACTTAACTTTTTAAAGGTTAACATGGATCTTGCCATTCCTAACAAGGTGTGATTCATTCTTTCTACGACTTCATTTTCTTGAGGAGTGTAAAATTTGTAAGATGTCTTCTTATCCCATTATCTGTGCAATAAGTTTTGAATTCATTAGAAGTGAATTCCCCTCCATTATCTGTCCTGAGAGTGTCGATCTTTTCTTTAACTTCGTTTTCAACAAGTTGACGAAAAATCTTAAACTTTTCAAATGCTTCTGACTTTTGCTTCAAGAAGTAAACCCAATTCATTCTACTGAAATCATCAATAAAGAGTAAAAAATATTTGCAACCACTGAAAGAAGTTTGTAGTGGTCCACAAACATCACTGTGAACTAGTTGCAACCGCCTATTTGCACGCCATGAACTTGTTGGAAAACTCTCTCGACTTTGTTTTCCATAAATGCAAGCTTCACATTTTGTATTTTCCTTTTTGAAAGTTGGAAGTCCCTTAACCATCCCTTGATTTTTTCAATTGAGAGAGACTTTCAAAGTTGAGATGTCCATATCTCACATGCCACAATCTTATAGGTGAAATACCTGTACTTACTGCTCCTGCAAAATCAGAATGCCTTGGAATAATTGTCCCTTTCATCCTTAACAATTTTCCATCTTCATAACCTGTCATCATTGTTTTCATATTCTGTTTGACTGGATTAATCTTAACTAAGCCATCTTCCATAATCACCTGATGTCCTGCTTGTCGAATCGTGACTAAAGACAACAAATTCTTTTTAAAGGTTGGTACATACCATACATTTGAAATCATTATTTCTCCAATATCAAGTAAATAAACCTTAACTACACCTTTTCCATAAGGAGTATGTTTGGTATTATCTGCAAGAAAGATAGAATTAAGATGGCATTCTTGAAAATTCCAAAAGAAATCACGTTTGAAAGTCATGTGTTGAGATGCTCCTGAATCAAGAATCCAAGCATCTTTGTAATCACTTTGAAAATCGGTGGAAATTTTTAATGTTGAAGATGAGGTAAATACATATTCTGAGCCATCATCATCTCAATCATTTGCAAATTGTGTTGTGTTTTGATGAAACTTGGAAATTTTATCAATGGAAGTTCGACAATCTTCTGCATAATGACCAAATTTGTTACATCTTCTACAAACAATTTAACTTAAATCTCTTCCTCTGCCCGAATTTTGTCCTCTGCCTCTGTTTTGACCTCTGTTTGGATTTTGTCCTCTACCTTCACTATTGCCTTGAAAATAACCTCTGCCTTGACTATTTACTCTTCCTTGAAAATACCCTCTGCCTTAATTGTTTCCTCTACCTTGAAAATACCCTCTGCCTTGATTGTTTCCTCTACCTTGAAAATTGCTCCTGTCTGAAAATTTGTTTTCTCTACTTTGGCTTCGACCACGACCTTGTACAAAATATCCTCTTCCTCTGCTTCTAGAACTGTCTGTTGAAGAGTTACTTGTGTTGGCTTCTGTGAAAAAAAACATCTTCCCCAACTTGCTTTTTCTTTCCAAAAGTTTTGTTTTGTTGAGATAACATTTCACTTAGCTCATCAAACGTAAGCTTGTCTAACTTTCCAGTTACTTGTAAAGTTTCCAAAAAATGTGTATAGGAAGAAGGAAATCCAACAATTAAAATTATGGTCATGAAACTATCATCCCCTGCTTGAAAACCAACATTTAGTATTTCCTGCTTAATGTTCTTAAGTCTGTAAATATATTCATGTACATCACCTCCTTCAATCAATTTCTGTTGGAGCAACTTTAATTGACGATCAACTTTCTTTGATTCAGGCTGAGTACCAAATAGATCCTTCAAAATTTTCAAAGCATACCATGCATCAGTGGTATTTTCAATGTGGACATACATCTCATCATTAACTAAAGATTTGATGAGTGATAATGCTTTGGTATTTTTAATTTTCCATTTCGCTAGTGTGGCTGCATCTGTAGGTTTATTTGGCTTAGTATCTTCATTACATATATCACGCCAAAGTTCATTATAAATGAGAGTGATTTCAATGAGACGTTTCAATGTCTTGTATGATTTTGTGCCTTCAAGTTTATCAGAGTCAGAGAACAAATTAATTAACTTTGACATTGTAGTGTTGAATCTTCGCACCAAAAAGATTCAAGCAAAAGATATCAAGATGAGCAACACACCACACACATCACACAAAAAACGATCTATCGGGGCTTGGCCTTGACCCTCATATAGTCGTTGAAGCAAGAGAAAAATGACTGAGCTTTGCACTTGGCTCTAGTCAAATTCCAAATAAATTTCAAAATTTTACTCTTTACAATGCCCTTGCAAATTTTTTTACCCAAAAGAAAAATTACTTTGAGTCACAAAAAATTTTACCCAAAAGAAAAAAAACACTGCATAAAGATCAAACTAGCAGGCTCGCCTCTGCTCTCTCTGCTCGAAAACACCAGTTACGTCCTTCACCACGACTTCTCAACGGATCGCTCTTAATATCAATGGAGTGTAGAGTAAAATACATAAATAATAAGTAAACCACACTACTGTTGCATCCCGGCTCCAATCTCACAGTTTCAATGCTCTCTGCAATACCCAACTCTCGGTTGTCTTCAAAATCAGATTCTTCATCTGACGACCAGGGTTTCATCTAGCAAATAGGTCACACACCTCCAGTAGACTGTGTGCACAAGTCTCCATGCGACGTCTCAATTCCTTCACACGAGTTCACAAACTCCTCCTCTCTTCACGACTCAGTTCTTCTCACAGTTCTCATGGCTTTGCTCCACGTGCAATTTCTGGGAGAAGATCGATCCCTTTTCCTGTCAACTATTTGCAGTTCGTCGAACATACAGAGCAGACGAATTGGGGTGTTGTGAATCCATCAAGTAAACAATGAGGGAAAACATAAACCCTACTTTTGAGATCCATTCTTGTTGGTGATGATAGTGGGAGAAACTGCTTCAAGCGTCACAATACAGAGAACACAATCGCTGATAAGACTGCTAATCCCAAAGTTTCCCATACAATCAGATACAGAACAGAGGCGGCATCATGGATGTGTATTGATGTCCAATATCCCTCATGAAATAAAATAGCAAAGCAAAGTTCACATAACACTTCTTAAAAGTGCGTGGAGGTTTGAAATCGGGATTTTCAAATGGATATGCTCCTACAAGTATAACATAGAGTGTCACACCACAGGACCATACATCTGCGATCTTGCCATCATATTCTTTCCGTGGTATGCGAACGACAAGAAAAAAAATCTGGAGCTATGTATGCAACCCGAACCAATTGGCTTTTCCGTGGTAGGCAATCAGTAAAAAAAAAATCCATTACCTGTGTTTATCTGATCCAGGGAGAGGGAATGCATGGACGATTTTACTGACGGAGTGCACTGGCCTGTAGAGATGAAATCTCCTCCTCAGATCAGCTAATCTCCTCCTCAGTTCAGCTGCATTATTAGAGCTCTGATACCACAATAATGGCAGAAGTGTCCTCAGACACACTTTTATTAAATAGGAAAAGAATTTACATATGATCATTTGTAAGAGCTTACACCCGAACACACCAACACTCTTGCAATGAGCTATATATAATCTAAATGTCCTAACAAACTCTAGTTATACATCACTTATTAAATAAACAAGTGTCCATTTATAATAAATGTTATCTTAACAATATTCTAACTAACTCCTAATTTAGAGCCTAAGATACGACACCTTTCTAGAGTCATATCTTTCACAATAGTACTATATTTCTAAATGTCACCATTTATTAATCAAATATTCTAGATTATTAATTTAATATTCTAAATTAATAATTATTTTATCCTAACTTTTTAAACTATGATATTTGTATTTTGGATCATCTAACATTCCCCCCCTATGATCCAAAGATACATTACAACAGATACCAAATTCATCCCTGAACTTAGTAAATTTTATTCTACCAAGAGGTTTCGTGAAAATGTCGGAGATCTGATCTTCTAAAGGAAAATAAATTGGCTTGATGACATCCTTTGCAATGAGTGATCTGATATGATGATACTTGGTGTCCACATGCTTTGTCTTTGAATGAAAAACTGGATTCTTGGTAAGCTTAATGCCTGACTGGCTATCGATGAATAATGATGTAGCTTATGTTTGAGAAATGCCCAAGTCCTGCAAAGCCTTGGACATACCATGCCCTCTGTGCTTGTTTTAGTCCGTACAAAGTCTTCTTCAGTTTGCACACATGGAACTCCTTCCCATGAATCACAAACCCTTGTGGTTTTTCTATGTACACTTCTTTCTTAATTACACCATTCAAGAAAACAATCTTGACATCCATTTGGTGTAATTTCCATCTCATTGTGGAAGCAATCACAATAATCGATCTGATGGAAGTGTACTTTGCTACTAGAGAAAACGTCTCAACACAGTCTTCTCCCTCCTTCTGGGAGAAACCTCTAGCCACAAATCTTTCTTTGTACTTTTCTATGTTGTCATCTGCAACATACTTGATCTTGTAGATCCACTTAGAAGTCACTATTGATTTTCCTTCTGGTCTCGGAACCACTTCCCACACATCATTCTTCATGATGAACTGGTACTCCTTCATCATGACATACTTCCATTCCTGCTTCTTAGCAGCTTCTTCAAAGGTGGAAGGTTCTAAATCAATGACTCTACTCATCAGCGTCACATAACTGGAAAAGTTGTGTGGTCTCTTGCTCTCTCTAAAGGAGCCTTTGGGAGTTGCATGTCCTTCAACTTCCTACAAGGTGTTCTAGAGCCAAGTTGGTCTCTTCTTGGTGATTGCAACGTCTCTGGGTGGATCTACATGTCTCTTTGACTCTACCATCTCATTCTGAACTTCTGAAATGGGTTCCTCTATAGTAGAGTCTACCATGACTGCATCCCTTGGAGCCTCCTACTCCTCTCGGTCCCCATCCATGTGAGACTCCCTTGATCTTCTGAAGGCTTCCTCTTCGTCAAATGTTATATCTTGACTGATCTCAATCTGTCTCTGCCTAGGAATGTATATTCTGTAATCCTTCGAAGTCTCATTGTATCCAACGAAGGTGCCCTTCTTTCCTGAAGGTTCCAACATTGTTCTCTTTTCCTTTGGAACATGTATAAACGTTGGACAACCAAAAATCCTCAAGTGACTGACTTATGATTTCTTTCCAATGAACACTTCTTCGGGTGTCTTGTTCCCCAATATTTTGTGAGGACTTATATTCTGAACATACACGGTTGTACTGGATGTTTCTGCCCATAAATGCATGGGTAATCCATGGTCATGGATCATTGCTTTAGTTGCTTCTATAATGGATCTATTATTTCTTTCTGCAACCCCATTCTACTGGGGGTTGTAGGGAGTTGTTAGCTCCCTCTTAATTCTTACTTCTCTGCAAAATACTTTAAACTCTTTTGAGGTGTACTCACCTCCATTATCATATCTCAATACTTTAGTCTTCATTTCAAAGAGATTTTCAACTAAAGCCTTGAATTCCTTAAATTTGTTGAAGACTTCTTCTTTCGATTTCAAGAAGTAAATCCATGTCCTTCGAGAATAGTCATCCATGAATAAGACATAGTATACAAAGTTTCCTAAGGATGGCACTGTCATATGTCTGCATACATCGAAGTGTATGATGTCCAAGATCCCCTTGGACCTGCTGTCACTGCTAGTAATGCTTCCCTTGACATTCTTGTCGAGTGTGCAACCTTTGCATACTCCATCATGTTCTACCTGAATATCTGGTAGACCTGTAACCATCTTTCTCAATATTGGTATTGTTAATGTTTATGCTATCATTATAGTTCTTTGCATTTCATAA
>JASDQU010363318.1:0-10012 GCA_032191745.1 Picea mariana
ATTGACGCAGACCCCACTGCTATTGTCGTGACCACAATAATTCAACCAAAAGAACCAACAGATCCCGAAGAGGGGGAGTACCTTTTTCATTCACAGATGTGGGTGAAGGGAACCCCGCTGCATTTTATTGTTGATAGTTGAAGCCAGAAGAACCTCATATCAACAACGGTCATCAAACAGTTGGGATTGTCGACAACATCAAACCTGCAACAATACAACATTGGGTGGCTTTGCCAAGGAAGAGATCTTCATGTCAACCAACAGTGTTGATTGTCATACGACATCCAACCCTTCAAGGATGAGGTATTATGTGATGTTTCCCCACTAGATGTCTGTGATGTTCTCTTGGGCCAACCATATATGTGGAGACATCATGTTGTTTATGAGTCTCAACCCCGTAGTGTCATTGTTTCTCTAGGGGGTCATCTCTACAGAATACCAAAGGTAGTTCTGACTATTGTTCCACCTAAACAGTGCCATAAGGTAGTATCTAATACTGCAAAATTCAGCTTCTTCACAATCTGTTGGTGACGGAAGTCACTCCAAGATTGCTAGCAGGAGCAGAGCCCGACACCCATCAGTTTTATGTCACAGTAGTTTATAGATGGGGTGACCGAATGGAAGCCAACTCAAAACAATATCATTCCAACTCCAAAACTAGGCCAGGCGTGCATAGGTGAGTGAGGTCTTATATAAACTTCAGACAGTGAGCTGTAGTAAAGGGTGAACAGGTGGAAGACTTATATAAGATAAAGGCGGAGGTCTGTTATTAACATCGGGTTTCTAACAGGCTGAGGAAGAAGACGTCCAAACGCAATATCATCTTACATTCAAACACAAAGCCAGAGAATGAAATAATGCAACAATAAATCTCTTATCATAACCTGACTGCAATAATTCGCGTGAATCAGTCAATCATGAACTCTCTAAGCATGAGACGGAAATTAGATGGAGTAAGAAAAACTGTCTGTCATAAAACAAGATATCTCATATACAGATGCATATCCAACAAACTAGAATATCTGTTAAAACTTTACAGTAGGGAGCTCTGCTCTACCATCGATACTTACAAAATGGAAAAAAATCCTACATATACTTTCCCCTTCCTTTCACCCAGCAGAGGCGTCTCAGAACTTTCAATGGATGGCGTCGCCTCAATCAAATCTGGCCTGCATTGCTCTATCATACGCTACCTTAATTCGGCATGGCCCGTGCTAGAGGTAGCTGAACCCTTTGAATGCTGACTTGGCGTGTGCAGGTTCTTCTGGCGAGTTGAAGACTCGACATGGCTTCCCTGAGGAGAAATGGTACAGGGGACCCTCTTGGGCAGACTTTCGGTCGGGACCTCCATACTCTGCAATAAATGAGCGAGGTGAGGTTTGAACCACCCTCTCTTTTCTTCATTAATCTCCAACAGGTACTGGGATTTAGCTCACGTCGAATCGGCATCTGGAGCATCACAATGCCTTCCTTCTGAGATTTAGCTTGACACTTTGGGGCCCGAGTGGCCAAATGACAAACATAAATGCCCCTCCTCCAGCCTGTTCTCTTACGACCAGGCGTCAGAACCATGGGCCTGATCCTGGGCGCTATCGGAAATTCGGGGTTCGGGGTTTCAAAATGCATGAAACGAGGGGTTCTTGCTCCTCGAAACCCTGATCTACGATATGATGACAGGCTTTCCACCTGTCCCAATGAGGTCAGATGGTCCAGATTCGTTTTGACCCATGGCGCTTCCCCTTGCTAAACCGTGGGAAACTGGTCAGCCCGAAAACCCAATGGCCATCGATTTGCTTCTATGGATGGATCTCGGTCGCCGATGGAAAAACTTTGCCCACTCGCTTGACTTGTTGCTAAAAAATGGGATTCTCTCGTGTTATGCTCGGGTGCTTCCCATGCAAACTGCAGACCTGGGTATGCCTAATCCTGAGACAAGAAATATCGCTAACACAATTTGTTCAAAAGGGGAACAGAAGGACACTGCAACCACTACAGCCTTGCCCCAAGCACCTTCTATCCAACAGAATTAGGTCAAAAAGGTTGCAGCAAAGCGAAAAAATTCTTTCTGCACACCGTCCTCTCATGTAGCTCGACTTTTTGAACAGACTCAACCTCAACAAGTTCATGACAGACTTCCACAAACTGAGCAATGCAATGTCTCTAACAAGGCAAGTAACTCACCAAGATTCAGATTGAGCAAACGCTTTTTACTCTTCCCTGGGAACTCAACGCAATGGACACCATTTCTTCCTAAAGAGGGAGGATTGATCTAGGTGGATATCGGTGGCTACCCACCTTTTCCAACTGGCTCAAAATAATTTTCTGGCAATTTTGCTAATTTACTATTTTTAGTAGTTTTTAACTTCTGGGGCCATTTTGAGGCCCTAAACGATGTCTTTTTGGGAAAATAAGTTTGAAATATGGATTTTCCTTTGATATTGCACCTAAAATGAATCTCCTTGACAATACCTTTCCAACGACCTATCATACGCCTAAAACAGAGATCGTATGCAAAAGTTATGACCCTGAGAAGTTGATGTACTAACTTACCCAAACGGGGCCCACATGACTTTTGGCGCTTCATCTCGTAGGGTTAGGTTTTTGTATGCTGAGGGTTTTTGGCATTCCTGCTTATTGTAAAAAGGCCTTCAGAGCCTCATTGTAATGATCTTCTTGCGAATGCGAGTAGCCGTCACATCTCTTCTCAGAGATAAGCTGCCACCATTCTAGCGAGTCTTTCACTCTGTATTTTTATAGTCTCTGTACATTTCTTTCATTAATAGAAATCGTGTTTATATTATTGTATATCTGTGTTTATGGTTGCATCCCTGATACATTTATGTTATATGATTGAATATCTGTGATATCTCTATGCATTTCTTTATTATATCTCCACTCTCATTTCGTGCCGAAAATAATCCGGATCAAGGAGACTTTGAACTTGCGCTTATTTCCTTAACTAAAAACTCGACTAAGAGAGGGGATCATAGCCCCAGAGTTTTATAAACATCCACGTGACCTGGGTCTAGGAACCTTGGAGCTCAAAGCTCCGAGATGTCAAATTGTACGATGATCAAGTTGAACCCCCACAATTTTTATGCACCGTTGATCTATGAATGGAGATCGAGGGTGGGGGATCACTGCAGAGTGTGAAGGTGAAAGTAGCAGACGCGCTAGTTCGCAGCCCATAATTCACCCTTGAATTTGATCTCGATGATATGGAAGATCAACGATTCTGGTTAGACTAGGATCAAGTGAGCAATTTCCAGATTGCAGAGGTCGAACTCTCTGGTAAAGAGCCCGCATGTTGGGGCCCCACAATTTCTGTGAACCATCGATCATCATTGACCTTAGATCTGAGGTTGATGCGGTCCCTGAGATGCAAAGAGTACATGGGATGACGAAAACCTTCAAAGAGATCAAGCTTAGAAGAGATAGCACTTATACGAGTGCAGACGAGATCCCATAGTCAAATTCGTAAGGAGAACAAAGGTTTGGAACCTTTGGAAGTAGATAAATATTCTAGGTGGGGAGGGGAGGGGGAATATCATAAGCTAAGGAGGAAGAATGACCATGATCATTGGATCATGGTGGAAAGAGACCAACATTCGTTGGATTAGAAGGAATTTCACAAGCCCTAGCATTTCGCATACAGGGTAGAGATATTCTATCGGGGTTTGAAACTTGAGACTCCCGAAGTTTGAAGCTCCAAAATACCGAAGTGGAATCTCAAGCGTTCAATCACCCAAACAGACCTGAGATGTTATATCGTCTGAAGTGAACCTCAGATGTTGGATCGGTCAAGCGAGCATGAGCTGTCAGATATCACGAGTTCATAAGGAGGTGAGTTTAAAACTTGAGACTCCCGAAGCGCAAACAACCGAAGAGTCGGAGCATATCTGGACCATTGAATCCAAGAGGGTACGTGTCAACAGGTTGGAAGATCTAGAAGAAGGTGGAGGTTGAGACTTGAAACACTCGAATCCTGAAGAAACGAAGGAATGTGAGTCGTTGATCCGTGAGGAGACACTTGTCAATAGATATCAAACTCCAAGGAAAAGCTGAAGTGGGTTTTCAATTTGAGAAATGAGATCGCCGGAGCATGTAGACCCGAAGCCTCAAAATAAAATCTGGACCGTGAAATCTAAGGGATACATGGCGAGAATTCATGAACTCCGGGTAAAGTCCTGAAGTGATTTGTAGCTGCCAGATTTAAGAGGAACGTGGAATAGATCCATACACTCCAGGTAAAGTCCCGAAGTAATCCTCGATCATTGGATCAGAAGGACACACATCTATGGATCTTAGACTCTGGGTAAAAAGCCATTGGGGAAAAGAGGTTTGAGATTTGAGGTCTCATAATTCTGGAGACCCGGAGGATATCTCGACCATCGATCGAGAAGAAGGTCACAGGACCGTTGATCTGAGTGAAAGGTCAAATATCCGAAGGGGGAGAAAAATCATTGATTGAGTAGGATAGGTGTCCATGGATCGTCAACTCCGAAGGATTGACGCGTGAAAGGTAACTAGGTTTGAGATTTCAAATCCCCAAAGTTCGGAATTGTGAAGAGATCTCGACCGTTGATTCAGAGGGAGCAGACCTGGTTCATAGATCTGTGAGGCGTAGATATGAATAATCGATTTAGCCATTATCGTCAAGATCGTGAGATCGACGATCCTGTAACATTGCAGGGACAAGAATTGCGAGGAGTTTAAGATATTGAAGGCAGGACACAATCCAAACCATGGTTTTGCCAAGAGGACATGTGGAGATTGTAGTAGCATTACGGGCCCAAAAGTAGTTTAACTCCAAACCGCTTGTGGGTGTGCCCACAATTCGTGTGGTCATCACCCCAGGGTCACACTCAAGAGAGGACTTATTTGAGAAGGAGCTATCGCTCAACACTCTGATTTTTCGCTGAAGCGTTAAGGAGAAGGTCACGTGTATCATAAGACCTGCAATAGAGGCCGAAAGGGGCTGTGCCTGATTTATAGGTGAGACTATCATGATCTCAAAGCCTCGTTTGATTTTTAGACTCAAAGAATCTTGACCGAAGGCTCGGGATGATTGCTGGACTCTCCAAATCAGAACCTGTAGACAGAAAGATGATTTGTTCCTTTAAGGAGGACGAAACAATTAAATTTTCTTTTATTTTCCTTTACCCCATCGTGGGTGTGTTACATGTGAATAATGGAAACTAACGTATCATTCACTATGTATCATGGTGATCAATAGGATAGGTAAACTTGTGGGAGTCATATATTCCTCATAAAAAATCTGATTGAGGTGATTGTTGGCTCATCTTCCATTTTTTTGGGTGTTAAAGACCCAAGGTTTGTCAAGAATTACCAACAAAACCTCAAAGTGTTGCCATATTCAATATTTAATGTAGGAGCAAAGAATTTCTCACCTGAGATGCCATGAGAATCATAGAGACCATTAGTCATGTGTCGAATGTGAAGGGATGACATATATAGGAAACCTATCAGGAGTAAAACCATTCATTCATTCATAATTGAGTGATAGATTTGCATCCACAAGAAAGTAAACATACATATATTCAAACCATAAAACAAAAAAATGGAGAGAGGAATAACTTAATATTTCATTCATTAACTTCAGAGTYATTGAGATACAAAATCATAAGCACATATATGCACCATGCACTCTAGTCTCCTCTTTTTCATTCATACACATTTTATATCTCTATTACATACTCATGCAAAATCTGGGACAAAACTGGACTTGGAACACACTCTCATTGTTCCAGTATAGTCTATGTTACCATCATGAACTCTCTACCCTCTACTACTCTACTCCACTCTCTCAAGTGAAAAAAAGTCCCACACCCTTTATGTGTTCGCATGCATCCCCTGTATCTTTCCTAGAGCATGGAAATACTCACTAAATTTCCATCTTATACATACCCTTGCCCATGATCATTCAGGTTATTACAAAAATAAATTACAAATGTTACTGAAGATACACTCAGATTTGGTTTGCATGCAATCTCTTATTGATTCCTTGCACGTCGTACAAAATTGGGCTGGCATGCATAGTATTCCTTTGGCTAGCACAAATGATGTTTCTTCCTAGTGTCGCATAGTGTATCTTCATGGTCACACACAATGTTAATTTGTGGCACACACACAATCTTCTTCAAAATATTAGGTTCCAATAGGCCCCCAACACTATTAGTTGGTCGTCCTCAAGCCAACGACATTGCTACGTCAATACGCTATGGATTGATTTGGTATAAGTATGAATCAGACTGAGTGGGACTTCCATGCAATAGTTGAGTAAGTGAAAATCATCGATCATGGTTGTTGTTGTAGCCCGACACAGGTCTTGGAATGAGTCGAGCATATCTAGAGGTTAATGGTGAATGTAGCCTTCATTCTTTAGGGATATTGATCTCTCACTCATCAATATTTGTCCAGGATAACAAAGGGTAGATGTTCTTGAGTATCCATTTTATAACTTTGCCCACTATATAGGTCAATTCCCTCCTTCATGACTTGGAAAAATCGCCCCGACATCTTCCAAGGCTCAACCCAAGGTGATGGCTCCATCGGGCATGACCGTCGTATTCTTTTTGTCTCTCACGGGCTTGTTGGTAGTAGGGAAGACAAAAAAAATTGAAACTAAGAGAGGGGGAAGCACGTAGAGTGGGATTGTCGATGTCAACAAAGGTGTTGATCCATGGCAGCGATATCATCGACTCTCATCCCTTGTGCGTTGGGGTTCCACCGTATAAGCTTTGAAGAACAGTTCAAGGAACTGTTTGGCAACATGGTTCATGCCACTAAAAAATTGTAGGTTGGATCCCCTAACCAACATTTGAAATCAAATATGGATTTCTTGTGAAGAGGTAACTGTAGGGCTTTGGGCCACTTGTGTGGAATGTAAGAAGTAGGGTATTGATCACATGTTGGAACTAGAATTCCTAATACAACTTGTGCTGGTGGCTGAAATACTTTTGTAACTACTCAAATGATAACTATGGGGGAGACTGTATGTGGATGATCGATGGTTCTCTATGAATTAAATGGTGTTGTCTAGGGCATATAAATATCTGTGAAGGAGGCCAGGTACCCGTTCCACAATGTTGTTGATTTTCAACCTACTCTGGAATCTGGTATGGATGTACTGATTGGCTCCAATCCCTATGTGGGTTTCATTGGAAGTGATGCTAACGGTACTGAGCCATTGTACTATCGATGTGACTTTTGGGATGTGTCCTCATAAATGTTCACGTCCCTCGTACCTGTTTGATTTGGCCGAATATAATTGCTTTACCCTTCATCGCTATCAACCATTGTATATCCTGTACCTTCCATGTGCAAGCCTGTTGTCTTGTCCAGTCCCCTTTACGTTGTTCATGACTTCTCCCACTAGCTCAAATTTGTGAAATTTGTGGGTGTGGCATCTTTTCCTTCCATCCCATGTCATATCACCTTGTCCTATCCTACTAATAAGTGCATAATAATACCTACATAATAATACCTACCTACCTAACTCCTATGCTACACTAACTTCTATTATACTCTAATTCTACATTGTGTTGATTATTCAGGGTGCATTTGACCCCTGCAGGCCATAATACACCTTAAGACGACTCCCATTGATGATTCATTTGAGTGGATGACCTTGGAGTGTGGCTAAATTCATTTCTCCTGCTTCATTTTGATGTATACTAGGTGAAATGGGCCTAACCAATGTATGCACAACTTGCCAGGGTGTTTGAGGAATTTACTGTCATATAGTAACCATAAAGAACCAAATTGTAGAATTGTGTGTCAAATGTTACGATCATGCCATTATTTTCGTCTCTTCTTTTCAACCAATTGATTGTGATTGACCATGATTCAATCCTATTCCAGTTCCATAAGTTCATCCAACTGTTGTTGAAGGGAATTTTCATTGGACATTGGTGTGGCGAGGGAAACCCTCAAACTGGGATCAACAAACTCTAAGGGCATGACAACCTCTTTTCCATAAACTAACCCAAAGGGTGTGTCGAGAAAATTAATCAAATTAATTTTTGATAATTAAATCATCAATCCAGGGGTGTAAGCTTAGAGATTCTAACATTGTATATGCATAGACTAGAACATGACTGACTATCTAATCTATGGAAAACAACACTCTCGACTTAATTAAATGAAACTATGTTCCTAGCATTGACTAAGACTATGAAAATTACAAGAATCTCGTTCATTGGGAAACAAAACAAGAAAGTGCTCTACTGGCATAGGTTACGATATTTCACTCAAGCAAATCATGAGCGTTCGTGTATGCAATTATTGAAGAAAATATTGTTCCCACCTTCAATTGGCATTGTTCTCTTAATTTGAAAAAACAAATAAAGCATGTAAAAGACTATTCTATTTCACACATTGGCAATTGCAAAAAAAAAATGAGATGATCTTCACTAGGTTAACAATGCAGAGTTTTCAAGGGAACATGTTACATTTCTTTCACTGTGAGGTACAAAGTGTTCGTATAATATATTCAAACTTGATTTTATCATTTAAACTCCAATGAGATCTATACTACCTGCAATCAAAGCAATTCGATCAATAAACTAAAAGGATGAAGAAGAGAAATGATAGTAATAAGGATCGATCCCACACACACTTGCACACAAAACATATGTTGACAAACTCAAACACTATAATACTAATTCTAGAATCCCAAATGATGCAAGTGCTCAAAACCAAACAATTCTGATTTATAACTTGAGAGACAATGCATTTGTCACACATGAAATGGAAACAAAGTTATCCTTTCTGCACACTTAAATCGAAAATCAAAGAAGAGATATGATGTTTATGTGATCCAAGTTATAAACCAAAATTAATATGGTAACATAACTATGTTTCCTATACACTCAAATAATGAATCATTACAGAGTTATGGTATTGCACAATACAAATTATCAACCATAACAAAATAAACACAAAATTTATACAATCTTCACATTTAAATCAAAATTGAACAACGCTAACTATTAAATTAAAAGGAAGAAATTGTAAACCCTAATACTATAGAACATAGAAACGATGGTCGAGTTGGGGGGGGCTCCCAATTGGCTTCACGTTGCCCAAAAGATCACAGACTTAAGAGCACATTGACACATGAATTATGCCTCAGAACACCAACATAGTCACCTTGTATTATTGAATTTAAAGCTCAATAATACAAATAAAATAATAGATTAATAATATGGCAATGTTGATCCCCTCCCAGTCCTATGGAGCTCTTATTTATACATAAAAATTAGTGGAACTGAATTCCCAAACTCAGGATTTGTTAAAACCATTTTTTACATTTTTGGGAAATTGGTCGCACACAAAATATGGGCAAACCCAGATTAGAAAATCATTCTTATCTCTCAAACCATGCCTCATTTTGTAAATTGGCTCATACTGTACTCAATTTGGACCATTCTTCACAAAACCCATGTTTTAGTTATTTGGAATTCGTCCTTATCAACTCGTAAATCACGTGGGAATATTGTTGTCTGGAAAATATTGTTAATTTTGGCTAAAACATTGTTTATGAGTTGGAGGTTGACATGTGCGACCTGGGTGCGATTTGATCAACACAAACACATGTCAAGGGTCCTAGTGACAAAACCCATGTCTTGGGTTTCCTTCTAGAAGAGTGCTAGTATGCCAAACATGGAGGTGGTCACCTGATTTGCATATGAGCTACATGATCTGAACATATGCAAAAACCCTCATTAGCAATAATACAACCTTAAATTAAAAAATAATTACCTTTGAACTCTTCAATGACCTTTTCATGTAAATATGGTAAAAATAAATGATAATGTGGTAGAAAGGAAGGGTTAATATAGATAAAAAGGGGTAGTTGGTAGCGAAAATGGTGTCAAATTAGAGGTTTGATAGGATGTATGCTTATTCAATCATTTACATGTCATTCTATATTCCCATAGTGCTATTGGAATACATTGATCATGTTGGAATATTCACTAATACTGAG
>JASDQU010363328.1:1369-11680 GCA_032191745.1 Picea mariana
TATGTTATGAAATTATTATGGTAAAATTGTTTTATTATGTTATGAATTTTATTATTCATTGATAAATTTATATGCATATGTGCTGAACTTATAAGAAATTACTGAGTTTCATAAATCAAGTAGAAGTTATTGTTTTGTTTGTGGAATTAATTGATGTTAAATTAATAAGGTTACTACACATGGTATCAGAGATTCAACTTGAAGCACTGGGGCCTTAAGGGCCAAGTTCCCATCCCCAACTCTAGCTCCGCCTAACCTACAAACCAAACACAGAAATTTTAACACAAATATAAATATAAATGAAATACACATTGAAAATGTAAAAATCAAATATCACAATGAAAACAAATAACAAAGAGACATGGGGATCTTAATACTGTGAATATGATATCGAAAGCTTGGAAAGAAAGTGAATATGATATCTCAGTCTACATGTTAATGTGGGAAGAAACACATCCTTAAAACTCTCCTTTTTATACGGTCAACCAAACTGGATTTTTTTTATTTGGTCAGCCAACCTGGTTTTTGACACCAGAGAATAGCATCAGGAAGAGATATACATCACAAATTTCTCCAAAAAGCAGCAAATTGAAATCATAATCAATACCATCATGGAGGAGCCAAATAATCTCATGGCTGGCCAAAAGTCGGGGTGATGGCGAGAGATTAGTTGATTGAAGCATTCAATGACATGATGTGGCATGACTTAACATCGTGATAAGATAATGACGTCATGAGCTTGCCTACTCCATTTTCAATATAAAATCTATCTATTTGTCATCTACATGGATTTATGAAGGACTAGTAACATGAGGTTTTCAAATAATTAAATATGCGTGGCCCGTACAAATACGTGAAGCAACTAAACTAATCTTCCACAACAAGACAATTGAGTCTTTTCCCCCAATAAATGCAATTTGATGTAAATCCATTTGATGTGATGAATCTGGATGAGTTGGACTGGAGATTCCAAAGTCCCACATGTTCAAAGTCCACACAACTCAAAGGCTCATTGCACTTCACGTCTGTAACAGGCTGATGAACTGTGCGAATTGTTTATGAAATGTATGCCCACTATGCACTAAAAGAAAACATCATGCTAATTGAGGATTATTATTCGAAGGTAATTATGTATTCTTGATTTCCCATCAAGGGTCTTCACAGTCGTCGCGTGCAGTCTTGTTGCTGAAGTCAATAGCAGCAGGCAGAGTAAAGGATTCTACAAGGCCAGAAATGGAGATTGATCCAACGATTCAGACACACGAGAGGCCTAATCATGACAATGAGATTAGATAGTCGAGGAGTCAAAGGGCCAAAATAGGTCGATGGGACTTAAGAGTATGACATGTAGTAACATATATATAGGGAGTGTATAGTGCATCTCCCACTGAAGAGAATGGCAAGGAAGGAGAAAGGAGTAACAGCTACGGGCCTGTTCATAGTCTCTGGGGCAGTTACAAGCAATATTACTAGATATGTGATAGGAGGCATTTCCAGCAGAGGTACTTTAAATACGAAGAATTATTATGTCATTAATTAAGGTTTTCCCTTGGCAAGATGAATACCCAGACATACAGGGCTATCTATAGTTTTCCTGTCAAAGAAAGATTCTGCCGATGTTATTGTTGCATCTTGATAAGTTATCCTCTTTCATGAAGTTTACTTTTTAAGTATTCTGAATGTGATCAGATCTATATTTGGACTACTATTCTGTGTGAGAAGTATCATTTACAAGATGTGTTGAAATTGAGCAAGCATAATGACAAGTGCGAGTAGTGTATATTTAGTACGATAGTTTGGAAATAAAACCATCATGTGTTTATTTCCTTTTTAAAAAGAAACAAATCAACTTGTTGTAACGGTGTAACCATAGTAAAGAAAACAAACACAAACAACAACAAATTTCTTGCAATTACAATTACTCTACCACCCGAGGATATGCAAGTCTGCAATAATGACATTTATAACCATTCTCACCATTTTATTGTGTTGTAATCTGGCAGCTCTTGCTCCTTTAGACACATGATGTTGTGCACCCTTGGATATTCCTTTTGAATCTATTGTAGACAACTTGTGGGCATGTCGGGAAGACTTGGAGGCAAAGAGAGTTTTGTGTGGCTTATTCTTCTGATGTTGGGACTCGTCATTTGCTCAGTAGAAACAGATTCTTGTTTTTCCTGTGCAGTGACGGATTTTCCTCTGTTTGAGACTCATTTTTCACAGAACCCTTCTCGACCCCCAAGAAATCCATCACAACAGCCTAATCTTGCGACATATCTCGTGAACAGAACCAAAATCTGAAATGCAGTCATGTCCTCCGACTTCACCGTCGTTCCCCAAACCTTGATTTTCAACAGTCATTTTCCAAATCATCATAAGCCAAAGAAAGCGTGCTCTTGCAGTCTTTTCCTTAGTTGAAAACTTCGATCTTCTTGAAATTGTGGAGAATCAGAAAGAAAGAAAAAAAAATGTATAATAAACATTGGCGCTCAGTTATTTTTCTACCTCACCTTAGCACCTATACAGACAATTTGCACATTTATTTTTACATCCTCACGAGAAACCCATGGCAAAAACTTAGAGCTCAGTTATTTCTTCTCCATCTGAAAGACACAATCAAGAAACCACATTTCCTTACAGTTCGCCAACTAGCTCAAAACATTGGCTACAGCTCTAGTAGCAATCGCCTCGCCAGCCATTTTGCCTCACAGAAACCCTACAGTCTGCCAAACCAAAATGAAGAAACTATCCCGAGTCAGAAAAGGCAAGACTAGCTGGTAGAAACCCACGAGGAACTACGGAGCGCGCAACAACCAGAGGAACGAGAGTGGGATAGAGAAAAGTGGAGAGGCGACAGAGGAAGGATGAGTTTAGGGTTTGGAGAGACAGGCGTAGGATTATTTTGGAGGAAGCAGGCACATGGGCTTCATGCATGCCCGATTTGAGTTTTTTTATATTTTATTTATTTTATTTTGTTTTATATCTTATTTTTTTATTATTTATTTAAATTAACTTTTTAAATTTTTACTAAATTCAAATTTCAATGGTTTAAATTGTTAATTTTTTTTATTAATTATTAAAAAAAAAAAAATATGATATACATACATATAATTAAATTTATTAATTATATATATAAAAAAATGAGGATAAAATGAAGGTTTAAAATATATTATATATCTATTAAGATGTTTAAGATTATTTAAAGATTTAGAGATTTAAAGATTTTATTAGGATCTCACTTTAAGATGTATAACGACCATTTTTCACTAAAATACTTAGTGAACAAGATAGTGTTGTGGGGGGAGGATATGCAGATGGCTACTATTGTTCCAAGAGTACAATTTTGAGGTTGTGGTGAAACTAGGGAAGTTGAATGATGGAAAAGATCGCCTATCATGCATACTATCAAGATAAGATGCAGGAAATCAATATGACAACTGCCTAGATACATAACTATTTGCAGTTAAAATAGTGGATGATTACTTCTCATACATTGTGCAATTTTTAAGTACAGGCATGGCTCCATCATACATGACAGTTGTGCAAAAGAAAGAACTAGTAGTTAAATTAGAAGACTATCAGTTGATTTCAGGAAACTTATACAAGTTAGGTGCAGATGGAATAGTGAGGTGATTTGTGTTGGCGAATGAAAGATCGATGGTATTCGTAAAAACACATGACGAGATAGTAGGAGGAAAATGTACAGGGAGAGTGACTAAAAAAAAAGGTTTTTTGTGTAGGTATTTGGTGGTCCACACTTCACAAAGAGGCTAAGGAATATTTTTAGTCATGCGATGTATGTCAAAGAGTGAGAAAGACCTCTAGGAGGGATGAAATTCCTTTAAACCCAGAAGCTACCTTGCAAATATTTGATAACTGGGACATAGACTTTGTCGAGCTAGTCAACCCACAAGCAAGATGATTGGGGGAAAGTGATGTAGGAGCATCTCTCCACGTCAACCATCCAGCCACGTCAATGCATGCATTCAAAGCTAAAGAGAGGCACAACCCTCGTATTCAATTTTTAAATTGAATGTAATTTAATGTTTTAGGATGTTGAGCTGTGAAGTCATGCCTTTGTGTAGGCATTAGAGTAGGCAGGCCTTTAATGTTTGTAAGGCTAAGATCTAGATCTAGATTTTGTACTAGACAGCCCATTCAATGTAATTGAATAGGGTAGGTAAATTGGAGGGAAGAGCTCTAAGAGCCCCTCTTGTAAAAGATCAATTTTGATCTCATTTTGGTAATAATTTTTAGGAAGGAGAGAACAAAAGAAAAAGAGTCGAGAATCTATTAAAGTCTGAGCTCGAGAACACCTTGTAAAAACAGGCATTTGCCATTAATACAAATAGAATTAGTTTTTCCTACATGTATTCTATGTTGAATGAATGTCTATGAGTGTTCTATTTATGCTGTGAATGTATGTTGTGATTGTACATTTGAAGGTTGTTGATTTCAGGCTTAAGAGGTCTTTGAGGCTTCATACCAGGAGGGTGTGACAGAACGTTGTAGGTTCTGATAGCCAGTGCACTGAAGCACTTCTAAAATTTGTGGATTTAGACAAATACGTGCCAAGTGGGCATAGAAGCTGAAGTCATTAGCTCGGAGGAAGACCTTTGAGGTTGTTAAACACCTCAGGAGGCAAGGCTGTGGAGAAACACAGTTGCAGACAAAATCTCTGAGGAGTTCTATAAAATCTCTGCCAGGTGGGCATTGAGTAGGTGCAAAGGAGTGCATAGAGGAACTCTGTTGAGAGTCAGAAGAAAAAAAAATCTCTGAGGAATTCTGTACAACTCTGCCAAGAGGGCATTGAGTAGATGTATAGATAGGCATAGGAAGAGAACTCCTTGAGTTCTATAGTTGAAGGAAGAATCCACTGAAGGATCTTCGCAGGGTTGCGGAACACCCTGAAACACTCAACAAGAGGTTGCTTGAGCAGGGGATAGCCAGGAGGGCATCCAAATTCTCCATCTACAGGAGAAGGGAAGAAGGAATTATTTTCCTTAGAGGTCCGAGTCTTAGAGAAGCTCAGAAGGGATAGAACCTTTGTGTTTGAGAAGACTCTGCAGGGGCACAAAAGTCGTAGAATCCCTTGAGGATTTTAAGGATAAGCTCAGGAGGAGTAGAGTTCATACACGCAGGTGAGGATTCAAAGTTTTGAAGCTCATAGAGAAAAGAAACAAAGGTCGAGGCCTTTGAGAATTTTAAATTCTTCCAAGTTCGGAAGAAAAGAACCAAGGCTCAGCAGGAGCAATAGCTATCGTCGGATCAACCGAGAAGATCTGAACCATTGAATATTTCATGTCCAGGGAGTAGCAGGAGGAGCACAAGAGCCGAGGAGATTCTGAGCCATCATATCTTAAGCTAAAACCTGACAGCCGTTGGATCTGTCAAGAGTTGCATGAGATTTAAAACTCACAAGAAGAAGAGAAAGTCTCAAAGGGGGTGATATCAGGATATCAAAGTTCAGGATTTTGGGAGTTTAGAGGATGAAAGTCTAGACACTCGACATCAAAATTACCAAAGAGGCGATATTAGATATAAACCATTTGTCTAGGAGTGGACATGTGTCGCGAGATCACCCATATCAGGGATTCAGACATCAGGGGTCAGAGAAGGAAGTCCTTGACTTCACGAGTGGAGAAGTCGTGAGAAGATTGAGACCATCCATTTGAGGAGGACAGGTGGCAGAGATCTAGGGATCTAGTGAACTCGGAGGTTCACAAGGTGATAACCCGGGATTTGGGTGCTCCAAGTCACGAGTGGTGAAGTCACGAGAGAATCACAGCCATCCATCTGAGGAGGATAGGTGGTAACAATTGTGAAGTCGGCAAAGTGTTGAAGAGCCCCAAGATTCGGGTCTTGCAAACTTGGAAGTTCACAAGGTGAGAGCCCAAAGGTTTGGTGCTCCAAGTCATGAAGTCACGAAATCATGAGGATCGAGGATAGCCATTGGATCCAGGTCACGGGAGGACCATTGGATCAGGAACCCCATCGCATTTCATGCATTTGGAGGTTCGGGGGTTGAGAGGACCTCGTCTCGACTGCAGAAGTCATGAAGTGCTAAGAGCCATGGTTCGTGTGGACATGTGGCAGAACCACAAGGTGGGGCCCGCGTGATGGAAAGGCGAACACACGTCGCCTGGGAAAAGGAGTTAACACTCCATTGAAGTCTCACATCTCGGGGATTCGCGAGATGAGAGCACGGGAGCTTGACATTGAAACTCGTGATGGTACGAGTAGTGAGAGGTGCTAGCGTTAAGCCTAGCCAATGGTTGCATGAGGAAGGTGCTGACAGAGGAAGAACCATACTCGTATCAACATTTTGGGTATCATGAGGTTGGAAAGGAAGAGTTGGGATCGACGACTCACGAACTCGCGATTTGCAAGTTGTGACAAGGAATTTAAGAATAGGCCTTGGTCATAGTGCTGTGGTCACTTGGGGAGAAAGGAGCTCGCGCCTAGTGTTGTTCACATAGGGGAGCTTCTAAAAAGGACCTGTGGATCGATAACTGAAGATTCCAGCAAGGAATCGAAATAGTCACTTCGGCTCATGAATTAAACTGAACGATCCTTGAGACCGAGAGGTCGCGCAGAGACTTTGTTGAGGCAGAGGTGGCGTTTGTGTTAAAAAGGTACATAATCACTATTATGAGTATTTGAAAATATGGATGGAAGCAACGCCAGTCATATATTGAACAACGAATACTGTTGTGTGATTTTTGTTTGAGAATGTAGTCACACGATTTGGATGCCTGCGCATATTACTCAATGATCAAGGAACACAATTTCTAAATAAAACAATTGCAACATTGACTGAGGAGTTTCAAATTCATCATCAGATGAGTACCTCATATAATCCTCAGGCCAATGGGATAGTGGAATCTTTTAATAAAATCTTGGAGAATGCTTTGATAGAGATCTAGAATGTAGGGAGAGATGATTGGGACTTAAGAGTTCCAACATTTTTATGGGCTTATAGGACTACACGTAAAAAGTTGATAGGGAAGACACCTTTCAGGTTGGTCTATGGGAAAGAAGTAGTGATGTCAATGGATTTTATTTTACCTATCCTACCTGTTGCAGTGATCACTATTCTTTCAAACTCTGGCGCAATACAGGAGATATTGTCATAGTTGGTACATCTTGAGGAAAATTGGTTTGTCACAGGTTTCCGTCAACAAGTTCATAAGGCAAGAGAGAAGGAATGGCATGATAAACACGTTAAAAAAATGTTTCAAGTGGAATATTCTGTATTAATCTATGACAAAAATTTCATGCAACATCTAGGAAAGTTTAGAATGCACTGGTTAGGAGCATATGTGATTCAACATGTAACAAAGATAGGTGTTGCACAGTTGGAAACTTTGAATGGAGAAGTCCTTGGAGGAATGGTGAATGGAGGTTGAATGAAACTCTATAGATATGGACAAAAGTATGCACAATAATATAGACTATGCTAGAACACATGTATCATAGTAATCGTACTATAGTAGGGAGAAAAAAACACAAAAAAACAAATAAAAAGTATAAAAAGGAAGGAAATCAAATAAAAAGTAGATATAGAAAAAATAAAAATATCATAGAGTACAAGGGATAATAAATTACACAGAAGAAAATATTATCACGCTTCAGGATTGAACTGTGTTAATTAAGAAAATAAAACATAGAAGAAAAAGACTATGAAAACAAATGAAAAAGAAAGAGCAATTACACAATTTATGTAACATATAGTTCCACTGATCACATTTTCATAACATTGTTTATTCTTGGAGGACACTTGTGTGCAAGTGATCTAGTTAAACATGGTACATTATGATTATCTGTTTTTTTTTATGAGGTTATTCTATGATTGAGGATTGAAATTGATATGTTATTTATATTGACGTATAACATTGGCAAGTATTATGATAAGGTTTCTTGAGTGTGAAGGAAACATGACATGATGAGGATGTTGATGGCATCGATAGATTTCTTTGGACTCAGTATTGAGTCAGGGAGTGGACTAATTACTTTGGTTATGAGTACTTGATTTATTACGCATGTGTTATATGATGATTTCAGTTATGAATTCCGTGTATATGAGTTAATAATATTATTGTTTTCATTGGATGCATGCATGGTGACGCTTGATAATATGACTCACATATGAATTAAAGGGGTCATACATAGATATCATATGGATGAGGGATAGGTGTCGCAACATCCCTATCATAACCTACTAGCACTCCCATCATGACTTGAACTAAAGGTTAACGTCTACCTTGTTCTTGAGAGGTTCACGATGCCGTGAGGGAAGACTGAGACAATCACTCATAAGGATTTTTGAGGGGTGCGCAATAAGGTGGATTTCTTATTCCTCATTAATCCCTTAGTCTCACACAAGATTGACAAGTGGAGTATTGAGTCCAAGCGTCATATAACTTCCAAACTAATTCAATGGTGATTGACACCCTTGGAGCACGGAGGTGCGTCTTAAAGGGCATGCCACATGAGTAAATTTATGACTCAATACAAATATAGAAAACCTTAGAAAATAAGATGAATGCTAATAATTGTTAGAATAGAGAATAAAAATGTTTTTTAGAACCGATAAGAAAGAGAAATGAATTTATATAATTTTATATTAAATTATGAAAGGGAACATAATAAAATATAATTTTAATTTTTATGCCTAATAAAGTTCTAGAAATGGTAGAAATGGATCTAAGGGAGACTAGAATAATTAAAATATAGAGAGGGGAGAATAAACTAAGACATGTGCACAATATGTGCATGAAATTAATAAAAAGGGAATTTTAATTAAAATAAATTGTATTCATGAGAGATTGGGTTGTCAACATAGAGTTAGAATCTAAAGTAAATCTAAACTCTAAATCCTAACTAAGAGAAGAGTCATAATCTAACTCCAACTGTAAATTAGTTAGGAGACACAATAAAGGAGAAATTGGGGAACTAAGGGACAACTAGGAGAAAATCTAGGAACTAATTGTGGGTGTGAGGTAACATGCATAATTACTCTTTCATTGATATAAATTTTTAAAATTCGTTGATCTGATTGAGTAGGTTGTTATAGTTCCAATTACATATTGCCAACCCTAAATTTAATGGTTGCGTTTATAGTTTTTATTTTGGCATCTGATTTAGTTATTGTTTCTTTCTGTTTAGAAGCTATACACTATATGGATAATGGATCCCATTTGAGTTGAGGGTTTGTTTCATGTTCTTTGTAGCCTTTATGTTTTAAATTAATGTGTTGATACCATGTCGTTAGATTCCAAACACCACAACAAAAAAATATTATTTCGTAGAATTATAAATGAGGAAAAAATTAATAAATTTATTGCAACAAAGATAATAAAAATACTAAGAAGAAGGGAGTTCAATTGAGAAAGGTAGTGACAATAATTGTAAGAGTACAATGAATTTCCATCTTCTATAGTTCATATGACTTCATTTTTCTATTTCTTGCACATACACAATTATAACATAAATTTGTCCACATCTGGTTATGTGATCTTGAGTTTGTGGATTGTTGGTTATCAAGGAGAGAGAATAACAAATAAAGAGTGATATACAGAATTATTGTAGTTAATGGGGATTGGGCATAACCTAGATTTGTGCCCCCTTATATATAATTCTTACAATATGTACTCATCTTCACTTCTATGAATTAATAATCATTTTACATTATGGATATCTTTTATGCTTATGTGACATACCTTACTATAGTCATGGGATGCCATAGGAATTCAGAAGAAAAGGCACAAGGCCTTGTTGACCAGTTGGGAGGTTGTTACATATATTGATTAACCATTAAAATAAGCTCAAGCTACCCAAATTGGAGGCAATTTTTATTTTAACCATACACAAATATAATTCCATAAGTATACCCAAATCAATATATATATATATATATATATATATATATATATATATATATATAAAGAAACTACTATTTATTAGTTAGAAATGGGTTCATTCATACAATTGAGAAATATTCTCTCATCATTTTTTTATGAAGAATTGACGTTGTGAGAATTATGAATATAATGGAATATAAATTGATATGTTTAATTCTAGAGAATGTTATATTAATACTATTGCACAATCTCGTGAAATTCGACGAAGTTCATTTTGTACCATGTGCAATCTAAACAAGTTGATGTTGAAAACCTAGTGTGCAACCTTGTGAAAAATTGTAAATTGTTTTAATCTTCTTAAATAAATAAAAATTGATGAACATTGCATGGGGTTAACTTAGATGGGTGTTACATTTTGGCACTGATAAGACCGTTAAAAGCATTAAAG
>JASDQU010363333.1:0-11695 GCA_032191745.1 Picea mariana
CTCGCCTTCCTCTAGCTTAGTAGGGTCATCGGGATGGATCTTGGTGGTAGAAACAGTGGCACTGGGTTATGCATCAATGAGCCATCTCTCATTTTCTAATTATGACTCAGAGTCAAAAACCGCATCTGATTCAAAGGTTTTCACCTCATCCACCAATGACTTCTTTGAGCAGAAATCAACAGTGTTATGCCAGGGGATCTTATGGAAGTCGCACCACTTCTTGATATATTTCTTCGCCTTTCCATTTTTGTTCTTTGCTTGTGGCTTAGACTAGTTTTCTTGAGGCTATCCATATTTTCTCTGTCCTTTGTTCTATAGTTTGGGGCTGTGATTTCTCCACTTCTTTTGTGAGGGGTTCCTAGACCCAAACTGTCGCGCCTTTTGTTTAAGATTCTACTCAATTTTGATGGCATATCAATAGGTCGCACCCAAGGACGAGATGTTCAGAAAATCCATTTCTTCCTGGATGTATCTATGTAGAACACCACGATACTTGAGAACCATATGTCACTCAGAATATTTGATACCCAACTTGGTGCGTAAGGTATGGAAGATATTTGTGAACTCTGGCACGACTTGGTCCCTTTGATGCTGCAGTATGGTCCATTTTGTATATAGGTCATCATAACTTCTAACATGGTAGTATTGTTCCTTAATAACATCCCTGAAGGACTCCTAGGTGATTAAAACTATAAATAATGAGGTTTCCTCTTGTTCCTTTTTCATTCTCCCACCAATATTTGACATGGGGAACGACTTTGAGGAGCGCAAAAGTAATCTTTTCTCTATTCAAAAAGTTATGGACACAAAAATATCCTTCTAGAAGATTCAACCATTTGTCTACATCATCTTATTCTATATTACCTTAAAATATAGGAATATCAAAGTTGATCTGTACCTTGAAGGGGGTGGCACCTCCGCTTGATGAAGATGCATTGCTTATTGGTAGTCATCAAAGGATTTGCGCAAAATTATCCATCATCTCATTTATCTGTTGCGTGAGGGCTTCCTCGAGAAACAGTTTGAAATGATATTCAGTCCCATAATATTTATTTTCTCCTGCAATGGAAGGTCTCTTGGGCATGTGATATATTTTTTCCTCAAGAGAAACAAGCTCGAGACCCAACTCTTTGTACCCTAACCTCATTGGGGACATGCACTAAAAACGACAAGGAACAGACCACTTTGATACCACTGATCTAGATTTTAAGAGAAGAATGAAATGAACACATATTATTATTATTATTAACACAGAGACACAAGGAACAATAACATAGATACAGTAAAAATGCCTTCTATTCAATAAGGAAATATGTTGAAACTGTAAAATGTAGACTGAAAACAGTCTTGCTAGAATGGTGGCGACTTATATCTGAGAATAGATGTGACGACTGTTCTCATTTGCAAGAAGATGATTAAAACTAGGCTCTAAAATATGTTTTACAATAAAAATGAATGCCAAAACCCTATACATCCAAAAACCTAACCCTAGGAGATGAAGCGCCAAAAGTCATGTGGGCCCCGTTGGGGTAAGTTAGTACATCAATTTCTCGGGGTCATAAATTTTTCATACGATCTTCGTTTTAGGCACACGATATCCTGTTGGAAATATATATCCAAGGAATACACATTTAGCCATAAAAATTTGACTCAATATACAATTTGAATATGACGAGCCCTAAAAACGTTTTTTAGGGCCTTAAAACGACCTTGAAAGTTCAGGATGCAAAAACTAGGAAAAACCTGCCAAACTGAAAAACTCCCAAGATGAGCTAGTTGGAATAGGTGGGTGGCCATTGATATCCATATTGATCATCCTTGGACCTCTGTGAGTGTTCTGGATCCTCCTGGATCACACCTTCCCACTGAAGAACTTTTGGTTCTCCCAAATTATGAATATTTCAACAACTTAGTTATGCTAACTCTTACTCACTATTCTGCCTTATTGCAATGCTCTTATTAAATAACTTAGTGATGATGAATCTTTTTCACTCTTCCACCTTGATGAATATTATAGGACAATTTTTATATTGGATCTTAGATACTGGATACTAGATCAATGTACTTGTATTTTCTTTTGAAATATGGATTTGACTCTGGCTCTTTAGCTACTGGCGCTATTTAAATATAGCTCTTGTTCTAGCTCATAGATTCGTTCATAACAAAATTATGCTCACTAAATCTTTGCAGTATCTGAATCTAAATAATGTACTCAACATCCACTCCCATATCATTCTTTGTTGAAGATAGTCTATCTCGACCAATCATGAAACCAAGTTGAATGTTGATCTATCCCTTGCCCATCTAGACTCATTGTTCCTATACTGATAATGTATATGTAGGAGTCTTTTAATGAATTACATATTCATTTCCTCTCTCCTTCCATGAAAGAAACTCAAAATCTATTTAGTATACATTTGTACATCTATACGAACATGACATAATATCTTAGAGATGCTTATAACATACATCTTTACAAGTATGTACCTCTTATCTTTACAAAGAAAACTATTTCTTTACCAACTCTAGGAAGATTTACATAACTATGATGCTCTTCCTGCTCTCAATCTGCATGCTCCAACTGCCTACATCTTGTTGACACCTAAAAAGTGAAACATGAGATCCATGCCTGCAAATAAGTTGCAATGCATTTATAATACATATTAATAATACTAAATAGGTTGTAACCCATTAGAACAATAATAAAAATGAAATGGCTCCTCTTTTTAAGATCTCCAAGCTTCTCCTATGATTGCATTACAAGAATAATTTCACAATTCAGAACAAAAGAAAGACTCTGGTTCTATTCGCAATTTATATATGTTTGGTTATTAATTTGATTTGAAAAGAAATGTTTATGTCCCTAAACATTCTTTCCCTTGCTACATCTATACTTTAACACTAAGCACAAATTGCATGAAAACTTATGTTATATTTGGACAATGGGTCGTCATGTGGTATGGAATTTATTCATTGGAAAGTTATATAGGTTGTGGATCCATGTGTTGGTTTTGGACTCGACTTTTGATATTGGAAATTCGTATGGTAAATTTTCCAAGATAGTTGACATGTGTGTGAAGGGTTGATGGAAGCTAAGCATGCTTCAATATATTTTGGTTGATGACATTTAATATATGGGAGATGGGAAGAGGCGTGCATTTATTGCATGTCATTCTTACCCTATCTCGAGGATGCCACCTTTACTATGTTTTTGGTATTTGCTTTGGGTGCTCTGGTAAATAGAAACTCCACCATTTTCATACCTTGGGGAAAAGGAGTTGTGTTTTGTGGTTTCCTTAGAATTACTCTTACAGGTATGAGGATTTTATCTCTTCATTCATCAAATTTAAGCTCTGCTCGAGTTAAAATCATTTTTTTGGCTCTAGGATTTTGCATGCAAAATGTATTTGTTCTCCAAAGTTTACAACATTGTTTTTAAAAAACACTCTAGCTGTGAGAAATTGCATTTCGATTTGGGTTTTCCTTGTTTTTCCTTTTGGCATTTGAGCAACTCAAACTAGAAATGTAGCTCAACACTCTGTTTTTGTTGGGGTATAAAATTGTGTTTTGCCTAAAGTAAACGTGGTATTTATGTTGATACAAGGTCTACGGTGGATTGTTTGCATTCTGGCTATACAAAATGCATTTTGATTGTATTTGCTTTCCTTTTAGCATAAAATTGATTTGAACCCGAAATATTGTTTGGTGTTCTAGTCTTGTTGGATTGGATGGTTGGGTTACGCCTAGAAAAAATGTTGGCATTTACACTATTGGCAAAGGTTTTTACAGTAAATATGTTTGTTTTCGCTCAGATTCTATGATTAAATTTTAAGTATTCTCTTTCTCTGTAAAAAGAAAAGGGAAATGAAGGTTTCGTATATTACCCTAGCCAGACCCAGACCTTGAAAGAATTGTATTTATCTCCGTTTGATGAATTATGAGGACCTGTGTGTTGTAAATGTTTTCACCTTGGAAGTTTTCCAGGAAACTATTTTTGGGAAGGAATTGTTATCACCTTGCTTACGGGATGGATTTCAAACCTCACACCTACTGTGCTTTGTTCCAGGCCTTGTTTCCCATCAAATACAAACATTTAAGTAATTTGAAGTCTTGTTTCTTTACCCAATAGCCATTCGAAACCAAAAAATCATGGGCTCACTGTGTTATTTATCCATGAGGGATTCGGCTAACTTCTGAAGTTAGTATGAATTGATGATTATTAAACTCACATTGGGGTTTTCAAGCCAGTTTGATTTCGCTGCTAATGATTTGGAGTTATAGAAAAAATTTTGATGTGTCGTCGAAAGGCCCTTGTGATTCCTTTCAGTCTTTCATTCAAATTTTAAATATTTTAGTTATGATTATTGCTAGGCCAAAATGCTTTGTTAATGGTCTCCTACATAACGCTTTACCATTTTAAAATAACATCTATGGTTTTGAAAAAGAGAAGGAAGATTACGAAGGTTGACAACTCTGGAATTTTCCTTGAATTTGATATTGAACAGTTTAAAAGTTGTAGTTCATGGATGTTGTATGATGAAGTTTTATAAAAGAAATGGTTATGGCTCAAGTAAGATTTGGTTGATGGGAGTCTTGTTTTCTAAATTGGCTTGGCGAACAATGGTAAAATGTTTCCAACAAAGAATATTATTATAAACCATAGAATTAATGAATGGTATATTATTTAATAAAACGATAACCATATTACTGGATAATCCACAATTGGTGTCATTTTTGTCATCAACATTTGGAATCTGAATCGAGATTCATCATCAGGACTAATCGTCAATTGATAGCTTGCTGATCTCGGTCAATTAATAGTTAATATGCAGGATGTTTTTAGATTTAACTTAGGTTGGTTGTCTAAAACCTAATTTATAGAGTTTTTAAACAAAATTAAATTAAATAATAAATTAATAATTTATTACTAAGGTTGAATGTAATAGTTTTAATAGTGTTTTAATATATATATATATATATATATATATATATAAGTCTAGGGTTTGAATTAGATTGACTTATAATTTATTTTATTAGTATTTTATATTTATAGTTAATGTAAGAAGGATTTTAGTTAAGGTTTGGTTGTTTTAGGTTTAGAGTTAGATAGTTATTTTATTATTCATTAGTACTTTTAATTTATGATTTAAATTTTTAATGTCTAAAGTTTAGTGAACTAATAATATATCTTAAATTATTACTAGGTTGAATGTAAAAGTTCAATAGTGTTATAGTTTTAATTAATTGAATTATATTTAGTTAAGGTTTGGTTGTTTTTAAGGTTAGAGTTAGATAGTTTTTTTATTCTATTACTTATTAGTACTTTATGTTTGAATTTAATGTATAAAGTTTAGTGAGCTAATTACTACATTATGGAAAGGAAGCTTAGGTTTTAGTTGATTAGAATAATTACAAAGGATTGTTTTTTAGTAGTGTTAAATTGTGTAATTAGTATGATTATTAGTATTATTAGGTCTAAGTATTGAAATTTTTTGTATACAAATAATCTTAATAAGTTTAGGGTACTAAGTGGATACATCTAGGGTTTTAATATATATAGTGCCAAATGATTAGGGTATATGTAACTTAATTATTGATATATATATATAGTAGTAAGTGTCTATAATTATCCGGCAAATAAGTTCGAAACTCCTCACCACATAAATCTGAAAACAACCATATTACTCTTGTCCATGATATCACTTTTTCATTCATTATATACCCATCATTCTCCCAATAACATTTGACTCACTTCCATGTTCTGTTATTATAAATTTTATTCAAAATGATTGGATGATGAGTTGAGTGAAGGTTTCAGTATGAAGGCATTGTTTTATAAGGAAAATTCTCTCCATTTTTCTTGAACAATATCCATTTGTTCATTCCCATCATGATATCATTTTTCATTCATTACAAAGCCCCCCATCTTCCCAAAAGCCCTATAATTCTTCGTTCAATTGCAATTAATTATTAAATTTAGTATTTGGTGGATTGTATCAATGGATGGATTGGATATGCTTTTGATACGAATGATAGAGCCAACATATTGATTTTCTTTAGGTAGAGTATTAGTGAATGGATTTTTAAAAGTTTTTGTATTCTAATTGGAATATTGATTTAAGATGAGTTTTTTTTAGCAGGGGCATCAATGACAAAGGTGAAAATAAATGTAGAGGAAAATTGGCAAAGAGGCCATAGAAGGCCATTATTCTCAATACATTTTGACATTGATCCACAAGAACTAAATCAACTTTTTCAATATGTGTTCTTCAATCTAGTTGGCCAAGGGATTCTCCAACCCTACCCTAAGAGGCCTCCTTTCTAGCCACATCAAAACTTCTTTGGTATCTATGTTTCCCCTCATGTTTCTATGAAGCCAGAAACACCTGCTAATGATGGTTGACAAGAGATCATCCATCATCATGTTTCACATCATAATGGTTGGCCTACAATATCGTTGTCATTTCCCCCTCCTCCACCGCCATTCAACCCAAATGCCCAAGCTGATCGCATTGCTTCACCAGCCAAGTCCTCACATGAAAGAAAAGGGCTCAAAACTACCATGCCCAAACCAAAGATTGATAAAGGGAAAAAAGTGGCCAATTCCCCTAACTCTTCTGAAAATTTCTCTGAATCAGTGTCCTCTCATCTCCACCTCAAGAAAAATTTCTCTCATGTCATCAATGAAATTCATCCTCAAGGTTCCAATAAACCTAAGGTTGTTATAGAATGCAAGAAAACAAAAGGATCAAAAGAGGGCAATAGTGAAAAGAGGCAAACCACCTCTCATAGAAAATATGGATTTTGATGTTGTTATTGGTATGACAACACACTTTTTTTTGGACAACAAACATTTATTTAGACAGAATGTTTTGGACAACATAGATATTATCCTACTTTTGGTCAACAGTTGATCCAGATTATTTTTGGAATGAAATGAAAGTAGAGATATTACAATGAAATACTCATGAAAATTGCCAGAAATAGATAAATACAAAAATACATGATTTCTATTAATGAAAGAATTGTAAAGAGACCGTAAAAATACAAAGTGCAAGACTCACTAGAATGGTGGTAACTTTATCTATGAGACGAGATGTGACGGATACACTCATTTGCAAGAATATCATTAAAATGAGGATCTGGAGGCCTTTTTATCATAAGCATGAATTCCAAAACTCTAGAAATCCAAAAACCTAACCCTAGGAGATGAAACACCAAAATTCATGTGGGACCCATTGAGGTAAGTTAGTACATTAACTTCACTGGGTCGTAACTTTTGCATACGATCTTCGTTTTAGGCACGTGATATCTCGTTGGAAAGGTATTTTCAAGATATACACATTGTGCCACCAAAATATGACTCTGTCTATAGTTTGATTATGGAAAGACAAGAAAACATTGTTTAGAGCCCCAAAATGGACCCGAAAGTACATAAAGATGTACTGACATGAAAAATTCCAAAATAATCCAGTTGGACTAGATGGGCAACCACCAATACCCACTTGGATGTTGTGTAGGGCTTCAGGACAACCCTGTAAGTGTAGAACCCACAATTACAAGGAAATGTCCCCATTATAGAGAAATGTGTTGAACTGAAAATGGTCCAGATGAGCTAGTTGGAATATGGAAAAAGTGGGTTGCCACCAATATCCACCCGGATCAATCCTCCCCCATTAGGAAGAAATGGTATCCATTGCGTTGAGTGCCCAGGGAAGATTGGAAAGCATTTTCTGAATCTGAATCTTGGTGAGTTACGTGCCTTGTTGAAGAGGCTGCACTGCTTCATCTGTGGAAGGTTGTCATAAACTTGTTGTTGGAGGGGTTGAATATGTTCCACCAATATTTTGTCTCTGGGTTTAACGAGGCATTGTGTAAGCACCATTGTAGGTGAAGAAACAATATCTTCTTTCTCTTCGACAATTTGTTTTTTCTAGATAGAAGGTGTTGAGGATATAGTGGTTGTAGTGGCCCTCTGTGCATCCTTTGAACATACTGTGAAGAGGACTAATTTTGCAGTATGGGAGATTACCTTGCGACACTTGTTTGGTGGAATAGTAGTCAGAACTACCTCTAGTATCCTATAGAGCTGACCTCCTAGAGTAATAATGACACTAAGGGGTCTAGACTAATAAACAACATGACGTTTCCACATATATGGTTGGCCCAAAAAAACATCACATACATAAAGAGGGGCAACATCACACACTACCTCATCATTGAAGGGATGGATGCCATAGGACAGGCAACACTGCTGGCTAACATGAAGATCTCGTCCCTGGTGAAGCCACCCGATGTTATATGGTTGTAGGTGTGGTGTTGTCAACAACCACAACTATTTGAATACCTTAGCTGAGATGAGGCTATTTTGGCTATCGTTATAAATAATGAAATGCAAAGGGGTCCCCTTCACCCACATCTATGAATGGAAGAGACACTCATCTTCTTCAGGATCTACTGGTTCTTCTGGTTGAATTGTTGTGGTCGCGACAGTAGTAGTGGAGTCTGCATCGATGATCTGTCTATTTTCAATATTTTATGGATCAGATTTTGAATCAAGGTTTGGATCAGTGTCTTTGACCTCGACCACCAATGATTGTTTCAAGAGACATTTGTCGGTGTTGTGCCAAGGGATTTTGTGGAAGTCACACCACTTTCCAGTGTCATTCTTCATCTTTCCTTTACCCTTCTTGTCCCGTGTCTTGGACTGGTTGTCTAGAGGTTGTTGATTAGGTTCGTATTTACTGTGTTTTGGTTGTTGTTGATTTGAAGACCCTAATTCCCATCTGTTCTGGTGCCTAAATTTCTGCTCAATTTTGACAACATATCGATAGGAAGCTCCCAATGATGAGATGTTTAGGAAATCCATTTCGGTTTGGATGTACCTATGCAGAGCCCCATGATATTTCAGAACCACATTCCACTTAGAGTTTTTGATACCTAGATTGGTGTGCAAGGTATGGAAAATATTTGTGAACTCCGACACTGTTTGGATCTTCTCTTTCCGTAGTGTGGTCCATCTCATGTACCGGTCTTCATAGTTATCAACAGAGTAGTATTTTTCCTTGACCGCATCCACAAAATAATTCCAAGTGGGCTCAGACCCATATATTCCAGATTCCTCTGTGAAATTTTCTCCCAGTAATTTTCCCACCAATGTTTGACATGGGGGAGAGAAGGAGTGCGAAGGCGATCTTTTCCCTTTTGGAAAAATTTTGAACAGAGAAATAACCTTCTAATAGATTTAACCATTTTTCTAGGGCATCCACATCTATCTGATCTTCAAATATGGGAATATAAAAATTAACTTGTACCTTGAAGGGAGAGGTTCCTCCAAAATGACCGCTTGATGAAGATGTGCATGTTGCTATTGACAGGCGTTGAAGTATGTGTGCAAAATTCTCCATCATTTCTTCCCTCTATCGCACAAGAGCTTGCTCAAGAAACATGTTAATAGAATATTTTTCTCCGTCATTTTTATTTTCTGTCACCATCAATGGTTTCTTCGACATGTGAGAGTGATTTTCCTCAAGAAAGATAAGCTCGAGACCCAACTAGCTATACTCAGACCTCATAGTGGACATCTGCTGAAAAACAATCAATAGCAGCCTGCTCTGATACCACTAATATAGATTATTTTTGGAACGAAATGAAAGAAGAGATATTTGATCCGAAATTGGATCCAGAAGCCTGACAGGGCTTGAAAAATGCTCAAAAATGAAAGTGCTCGGAATGCGATGAAACCTGTGCCATTACTTCCATCTCATCTTCCTGATTTTGGTGGTATATTTACTTTGTCAAACGGGCTCCGTATGGAGAAGATATCATATTCTGTCCGAAAAGTCAAACAAGCAAAAAAAAAATTGTTGACTGTGCAGTCTGTACAGTTCGTACGGACGATGACGTGGCATGTCCGTACGCTGATGTGGCAGGTCTGTACAATGACACATGGAAACTCTAGGTGATGACACATGTCAGGCAAATTTGGACATTTGGGCCTACGACTGGACCTATCCTGAGGTGACACATGTCACCACTGTAAGGGTGACACGTGGCACGGGATGACGTCAGCAGATTACGTGTCCGATGACTGGGAAGTACGGCGAGTGACATGGCAAGGTGACTAGATAGTATAGAAGCTAACGTGGTGATTGATGTGGCAAGGTTGACGAGGCAGTACGACAGTTAACGTGGACGAATCATCGGTTGACACGTGGCATACATTGATTGGATGTAGAGGTGCCACGTGGCCCAACCAAGGGATGCCACGTGGCACCCCGTAATTGGCTGTTGATTTTTGGTGTAAAAGTTATGGTTTGGACCGGATTCGAACCGGTGACCTCCTCCTCCACCTAGCACCTTCACAAGTGCCCTTCGACCAATAGACCACCGCTTGTGATTTGTTATGTATGCGGGCAACAATATATTTAACTTTAAGTTATATGACCGTTGGCGGGGGGTCGGGCCGGGGCTTAGCCCCGACCCTTGGTCGTTGCATTGTATATATATGACCGTGTTATATAACATATAGCCTGACCCTTTGTGTGTGTGCGGGAATTGAAACTTAGCCCGTGGGTTTTATGGTTTCCACGAGACCAAGCGTCGAGTGCAGAGGGGGCTAGTGCATAGCCTAAGGGCTAGCGCTCGGCCATATGGAGCCATACGATCAGTGAAAGGGGTGCGCGTGCATATGGAGGGGATAAAGCCCGTATTATAACTATAATATAGTTTAAAAAGTGGGGTTTTAACTGATTTTTGGTTTTTTAATGTAATTAAACCTATTGTTAATGGTTTTTGGGAGTTATTGGGTAGTTTTGGAGCCTAACTTCTTGGAGGAAGTTGGAGATGAGCAACCAACTTCCAAGCTATATAACCTAGGCGTGTTTGAGGCCATGAGGACAGCATTGGGGGCATTCAGAGCAGAATTATGCTGAGGAGAAGCCAAGCCAAAGCCATTTTGAGGCAGAGAAGCTTTTGAGGAGGAGACGCTGTCGGACCATTTCTGGGAGCTCTGGACGTCCGTTTTGCATGTCGTTTTCTTTGCATGGTTCTAGAGATCTCGAAGAACATGACCAGATAAGTCTTGTAGTCATTTGGCATTGCAGCAATGTACTTTTGAGATTTTGAGCAGAAATAAAGAAGCCTCCCCCATAGAGAAAAGGCTCGGAGACGTAGGCAAAGTTGTGCCGAACTTCGTTATCAATCTGCGTGTTATGGTTTGTTGTCTTTTATTGCATTTCAGATCTGCATATGTGTATATGGATATCATAATTCCTCTTCTTTCCTCATTCTTCACTAAGTTTTCTCAAATGGTTAATTAATGCATGCAAAATTAAAACTCAACCATAAGTCATTAAAAGATCTGACGAATCAAGTGGTATCAGAGCTAGTTGACATTTGGATTTGAGTTTTGCATGTTAACCAGGGAAGAGCTCATCTCAAGGAAGAAAATGGCATCTATAGGAGAACATTCTCAAAATGAGAAGGAGTTCAGAGATTCGGTGTTTTCCATGGCTGAGATGGTGAAGGTGTTGTATTAAGACTACTTGGAACGAAAGAGCACGGTTCAAGTGAAAGCTTCAAAGAACAACAAAGGAAAAGAAGGATTGAAGGAAGTTCCTTCTACATCTGTTTCAGAAAACATATCTGAGGTATGCAGTGAAGGTTCCTCATCAAATTTTCCTCATTCTCATCA
>JASDQU010363334.1:0-11680 GCA_032191745.1 Picea mariana
TACATAACTAAACTTCAATAACATCTAGCACACAAAGTAGCTTTCTTACTTTACTCAATGAATAAAATCAAACTGTAAAGGCTTATTCTACAATTCATTTTATTGTACCATCTATTAATCAATAAAACAATTCAACAAGAAAATAAGTAGATGTACATATATGAACAAAGTGATGGGACAACAAATGGAATAGCTAAGCTCCACCCAACCGTAGAACACAACAACCAAACCAATTTCTTTGTTCACTCCCTAGCCTGACCATGAATCCATAAGGGTGAACTCCAATGCTCCTCTTTCGCTATAGTCCTCTTTCAGATCAGAAAATTCCCCTTTCCTCACATTGAGATCAGTGCTCATAACAGCAAGTGATATCCTTTCCACAACATACTAAGCAGTGTCTTTCCTCCTCCCATATTTTGTATATGCAAAATCATCTAGTGCCTAGCTCTTTTCCCCCTTGGGAATTTTTGTAGTTTACAAATCCCTAATTTTCAGAGGCTACCAATGGCCAAATTCCTCATTTTCCACTTGTAAAATTCATCCCTGAGGTAGTTCAATCTTGTTTCCCACTCATAGAGTCATGGTGAGCTAATTTCAACCTTGTTGTTCCGTTTGTCCTTCAGCAATTAATATAAAAATTATTTGTCTCTTACAAGTGTCATAGTCAAAGATTTGGTTGGGAAAATAAAATCTTTGTCTAACAGTCATAATAATTAATTACAATTTATCAAATTCCAAATTCGGAATTTCCATAAATGACAATAATTTTTCAATTTTGAATTTGCCAAAAACAAAAATAAATTCCTAAGTGCATACAAGATTTAATAATTAATTATTTTGGGGGATATTACATCCTCTCCCCCTTCAGTACAACATTGTCCTCGGTGTTTGTTACTTTCTCGGAACAGGGTTGGATAAGATTTCTGCAAAACTTCCTCCAATTCCCAAGTGGCCTCCTGAGGACTAAAGTGCTTCCATTACACTTTTACCTGGGCGACGACTCTGTTTCGTAGTATTGTTTCTCTCTTGTCCATAATGCACAGAGGTTTTGCTTGGAACTCGCCTTCTAGTTCCACCTGCACCATGTTCCAATCGATCATGTGAGTAGGATCATGAACACATTTTTTTTGACAAAGAATCATGAAATGCATTATGAACTTTTAAATTTAGGGGAAGTGCAACTTGATATGCCACGGGTCCAGTTCAAGCTAAGATCTTGAAGGGGACACAAAACCTGGGAGCCAACTTTGAAAAGTTTCCTATCTTTAATGAACTTCTTCTTTCTTTGACTTTTAAATACGTGTGATCTCCAGCTTATGTTGTACTTTTCTTATAGTCCTGTGCCTCCTTTAAATTTTGTTGTACTTTTCTTACCGTATTCTCCATTTCCTGGAGTATTTGTGGTCCCACCATGAGTCTGTCAACTAGGTTATCCCAACTAATTGGAGTTGTACACTTTCTGTCATACAATACTTGGAAGGGGCTCATCTTAGCTGGTGTCTAATAACCATTATCGTACGCAAATTCCACCAAGTGCAGGTATTCCTCCCACTTAGTTGGTTTCATCCTTACGTACATTTGTAACATATCTTCCACAATTTGGTGCATTCGTTCAGCCTACCCATTCGTTTGTGGATGGTAGTTGGTGCTGAAATTCAAGTTAGTATTCAACCCTGCAAACAATTCTTTCCAAAACGTAGATGTAAATTTGACATATCTATCTGAAATCACCATTTTAGGAATACCATGGAGTCTAAAAATTTCCTTCATAAATATTTCAGCAATGTTAATAGGTTTATAACAAGATTTCACAGGAATAGAATGTGCAGACTTCCTAAGTTTATCAATTATTACCATAATTGAATCATTATGTTTTAGAATTTTAGGTAAACCTGTGATAAAATCCAGTGATATAGTCTCCCACTTCCATTCCGGGACATGTAGAGGCTGTAACAATCCAGTTGGGTGCTAGTGTTTAGTCGTCACTTGTTGACAATCTAGGCACTTAGATAAGTATTTTTTTGTTTTGCCTTTCATATCAGGCCAATAAAACAACTTCCTCAATGTTCTTACCATTTTTTGGTATCTCAGATGACCAGAATATGGATTCTTGTGTGCTTCATCCAAAATTGTTAGCTTTAATTTAGTAGAATGTGGTATGTACAACCTGTTTTTGAATCTTAATAATCCATTTTTGTCCAAACTTAGATCTGTTTTGTCTAAATTTTTTGCATTGTTTTGTAAATCTGCCACTATTTTGATGTATTTTTCATCATTATTACTTGGAAATTTTATCCTTTACTCAATGTCGCTTTCTTCCCTGATAATGTTTATCTCAAACAACCCATGAATTCTTCTACTTAAGGCATTTGTCACTTTGTTTTCCTTACCCTTGATGTGTCTTACCTCAAAATCAAATTCGCTCAAGAAGGGAAGCCATCTTGCTTTCCTTGTGTTAAGATCTGGTTTACTAAACAAGAATTTTGCACCATTGTTATCAGTTAGCAACATACATTTTCCGCCCATTATATAGTGTCACCACATTTTTAACGCATGGATTACAGGTGCTAATTCCAAGTTCTGAGTGACGTAGTTCTATTCGTGCTCTTTTAGTTTTTGTGACTCGTAACAAATAACGTTCCCTTCTTGAGTTACGACACCTCCCAAAACTTTTTTTCTCACATCCATGCAGATTGTGAATTCTTTATCCGGGTTTGCTACCCTTAAAATGGGTGCAGCTATTAACATTTCTTTTAGCTTATTAAAATCGTCCTGACATTTCTGAGACGAAACAAAATTTGTTCCCTTTTTCTGTAGGGATGTTATAGGCTATGCAATCTTAGAGAATCTCTCTATAAATATGTGGTAGTACCCGGAGATTCCCATGAATGACCGGATATCCATTACATCCTTAGGGATAGGACATTCCATGATGGCTCTTATCTTCTCTAGGTCAACTGCAATACCCTCTTCAGATATTACATGTCCTAGGTACTGTATTTTCTTTTGCTAAAAGTCACATTTGTAAAATTTCCCATACATCTTATGTTTTCTTAATGTGTGCAATATTATCCTTAGATGTTCTTCGTGTTCTTCTTCCATTTTCAAATACACTAGAATGTCGTCAATAAATACCTAAACAAACTTATCCAGGTACTCACTAAATATGTTATTCATTAAACACATAAACGTTGTTGGTGCATTAGTGAGACCAAACAGTATAACCACAAATTCATAATGTCCATACCTCGTTTAGAATGTTTTTTTACTTATGCCTTCATCCTTTATTCTGACCTAGTGATAACCAAATCTTAAATCTAATTTAGAAAAAATATTTTCCCCTCCCACTTGGTCAAACAAATCATTGATTCTGGGTAGGGGATATATTTATTCCTAGCAGTCATTTTGTTTAAGTGTTTATAATCAATGGATAATCTTAGAGTTCCATATTTGTTATTAACAAAAAGGATTGGTGCTCCCCACGGTGAGACACTTGGTCTGATGTATTCCTTTTCCAACACTTCTTGTAGTTGAACTTTTAACTTTGTTAATTTGGGTAAACTCATTCTGTAGGGTGCCCTAAATATAGGGGCTGATCTAGGCAGGAGATCGGTAGAAAAGTCTATCTCTCTTCTTGGGGGCAATTCGGGTATTTCGTCTATAAACAAATCTCTAAATTCATGTAATAAGGTAAAATCTTCTAGGATAGGTTTATTTTCTTTTTCCAACATATTTGTCACTTGGATAGCATAAATATGACAACCTTTACTTATAAACTGCATTACTGAAACCTGCCTAACTGATATTGGTTTTCACATGCCTTGTACTATCCTAACAATGTTGTTTTCATCTCTGTAAGTAAGTGATTTTTCATAACAATCCAAAATTTCTTTATGCTTCTCTAGCCAGTCCATTCGAATAATTATATTGTAAGACCCTAACGGTAGAATATTCAGATTTAAATTTGTGTTTTGGCCATCTAAACAGAATTCACAATCAGAAATGAGATCTATTACTTTTCCTTTTGTTCTTGTTTCTAGTTGTGCTAGCCAAGATTTTACATTCTTTAATTTCTTAAGCTTGTTTGAATCCACTACCCCAGGAGCAACGTAACTCAAAGTGGCTCCCGAATCAATTAAAGAAGAATTATGATTATTATTAACTTTACCTTCAACTTCCACTATAGTGGATTGGTGGTCATCTTGTGGGACATCCACAACTGCATTGATCCTGTACATGCTTCTTCACACATCTCCCACTATAGAGGCCTCTTGCAAGTTGTGAACTGTGGTCTTGGCTGTGAAAGTTAGATGTGGACAGTTCCTCCTTAAGTGAGGTTATCCACAGTCCCAGCATTTTATCGGCTCCCTAGGGCTATCTGCAAACTTCTTGGTTCCCATATTGACCAGTCTACCTCCCCCTTGGGTGTTCTGGTTATTGGAGTGAAAATATTTCCTTGGGAAATTCTTTGCTGCATTTTGGAAAGGGGCTGGTTGATAGCCGTTCCTTTGCTATCTCATTGTGTCCTATTTCTTATCTTTCCAAGCCTTGCGAAGTTCATACCGTTGTTTGTATTGGTCATAACACATCCTGGCCTTTCTAAAAACTTCACTCAAGGTTTTGGGGTTGTCAAATTTAACTATGTCCTTATAGGACTATGGTAAGAATCTTAGGAACCACTAGATTTTTACTTTGTCTTCCCTTATATAAGGAACAAACCTTAATAATTCCATAAATTTGTTTATCAGGTCATCCATAGTCATTTGACTGAGTCTTAGCTCATAAATTATTTGGTCTTTCTCTCATAATAACTTTCTGATAAATACTATTTCTTAAAATATTTCTTGAAATCCGACCATTCCATCTATTTTTCTTTTAATCCCTTGGTCAACTTTTGGTCCCGCCACCATATACTCACCTTTCCTTTCAAGTTATAAATGGTCATTCTGAACTTCATGTTGTTGGAATAATTGTAGATATGGAAATACTTTTTTATGTATAGTAACCATGATTTAGCCTCCTCCCTTGTCCTAGATTCTCCGTTAAAGGTGGAGGTTTTGATTTTCTTAAATCCCCCCTCTAGGTGGTCCACTTGTCTCCTTTTCCTTGCAGTGGCTATTTTATTTTCTGCTGATGGTGTGCCTTCAGAGGAATTGTTATCGTTTTCTGCTTCAGGGCCAGAATTTTTGGAGGATCTTTTGTTGACCTCTTCTTCCTTGTCGTTTTATTCTGGGATATTTTTTGTTACTATTCTACACAAGAGTACTTCATTTATTTCTTGTTGGTCTTCATGTGCCTTTTTCAGAATTTCATTATCTGCCTTGAAAAATTGTAGCTCCAGGATAAGGTTCCTCATTGTTTCCAGAACCAGTGTAGTTGAAATTCCTTCAATCTTCTGCCTAGTTTCTTTAGGAGGCCATTTCTCGGGACTCTCTTCAAGTCTGATATCCTCTCCATTATGTGCTTCCATTATCACAACATAAATAAATAAAAAATTGTTTGTAACAGTAAGCATTTTTGTTAGTTTTTCATTAAATAGAAAAGTATGTACTAAACAACAATTTTGGCCCTGTTTAAGGTCCAAGTGTGGTAACCTCTGCTTTGATACCATATCTAATGTTCCCCAAAATTACCAAATAAAAAAGAAAATTAGGGACATTAAATCTCCTTTCTCTTCAAACAATTTATTTCAAAAGAGATAAAGTTATTGTAAGTAGGTAGTTGTCGTCACTATTGAATTTCGCAATGTTTATGTGCACTGCTTCATTGATACAACCAAATGACATTATAAAATATTTTATCACTGATTTATTCCATAATTGTAACGACCCTCCTCTTTAGGACAACAAAGTTGGTAACAGGTGCAATTTTTTTGTTTTGTTTTAAAAGTGTGTGCACGCATGTAGGAGGGGAAACAGGCACACTGGACTCTACGTCGCCACCCGATGACTAACAAGACACAACCACGATGATCACAATAAGAAGATGCAAGGCGCACAACAAGTAACTGCANCTCATCAATAAACGACATAATGGTTTAGCACGATACGAACACAGAGGGAAGAATCCATGGTAGTAGATCTTACTATTTCGGTACAGGAAAGCAGGGTGTTTAATCTTAGTCCTCTGCTCTAGAGAGAGAGGAAGTCAGATAACTTCCTGGCCGACTGCTCAGACAGAAACTAGTAATTCCCTAAGGTGTGTCGCAAGAGTGGAAACCCTGCCTTTAAAGGGCCCGAGACTCTTGATACGGCACTGGATTCTCGACGCAGGGAAACACACAGACAATATGCTAAGGCTACTGAAGGTTTCTACATCCCTCCCGACACAAGTAGACCACACAATGCAATACCACCAAGTACTACAATTCAGGGACAATCATGAACTCTACGGGAGACGCAAGTCCAAGGACACTAACAAAAACCAACCATTAGTTACGACTCAACAAACCTACGACTCAACTGGTCACAGGTATAGATCATTTACTTCATTTAAAGTCGTTAGTCGATAAGTCCTCCACCCAACCATAAATATGAATACGCATGATAAACTCTAATTTTATCCCATAATGATTTTGCTCTTAGTTTATGGACCTTACCATTTTAGGCTGAAAATTGGAACACCCTTATAATGATCAACCTTACCATTACATGTATTCTACCATGATATTATAAACCATTATCAATGCTTTTACATTTCTATGATATCAAGGCTAGGTATCATTTTTCCATAAGCAAGGAGATTACATTTTCATGATTTCAACGATAAATTACCATGGCAATCGCCTACATTGACATCGCCATCAAGGCTAGCACTGTTACATCGTATTGTAAGGACTTGCAAGTTTGCTAACTAAATTTATAATAAAAGTATACTAACAACACCCTAGCACTAGCATCATTACATTACAATATACAGATCTTGCACATTCACTAGCAAATTTCCCCAAAAGATTTGTGATAACGTCACCATAGCGCTAGCCTTTATCACATTCACAATATCAAGACCTTGCAATTTCGCCAACTAATTTCATAATAGAATTTTAATGTTACATTTACAATATGTTGACCTTGCAAATTCACTAACTAAATTCCAATTAAAATTTTAGTGACGTCACCAAGAATTAATAAACACGGCAATCCTTATGGTTCTAATTCCACAATCATAACAAGAATAATGGTTTATTATTATACACAAGGCACTTTATAATCATAATTTAATAATCATAGTAAAGCTATCATTCTAATTAATCCTTCTAATTTATTGCCTAAAGGATCATCAATCTTAACATTCGAATCTCGCTGAATTAATTCAACATTACAAGTTCATAATCATTATAATAATTTATAACAAAATATCATTAAATTACGGACACTTGTTGTTCGATTGTTTATTAATATGCACAAGTCACTTTACTATTATAATTTAATAATCATATTAATGTTGTCATTCTAATTCACTGAAATCTAACCGGGTATAATAAACACAAGGTTACCACTATTTAGAACTATCAAAGCTTTATACAGCAAAAACTAATTAAGCAAACCCCTGTCCGAACTAGTCATTGAAATGTATAAATATACTGGTAACAATTCGGGCCAATGCATGTCCATATAAAATACATCAACATTACCAATTCAATAAGACTACATTAATATTTCCAATAAAATAATACTGCAAATTAAACATCGTCATTAATCATTTCAATTTAATCAAATATTAACATTGCAATTCACACAATTATTAACCTTACAGTTACGGCATCATCATTAACATTGCTCTTTACACAATTATTGACATTGCAATGTAAACAAGCATTAATATTCAATTAACAAAAATTACCCTACTTTACCCAAGCTTACCATGAGATTTTAATACAACCCTAATGAAACCATGATAAGCAAAATAACGATGATGAGCGCAAAAAGGAAATAAAAACCAGGATGATAATCATAGGGAAATTCGTGTGGTAATTGCAATCCTCCTGTTGCAGTCAAATTATAACAGATTTTACCATGCCCGAGGCTTCCCACCTGTCTCTATGAACATAAAATAATAAAAGAAGATGGCGCTCCAAGATAGATTCGTCAGGGTTAAGCAGGTGGTTGTTGTTCAAGCCGCCCCTCGGGAAGAGTGCGCTGACCCCCGACTCGACATGTAGTGAAGAAGGCGCGGATGTTATGACACGCTGTTAGAGGAGAGGTAAGAGGCGTGGGGAACCGTCTGTGGACATTTAAGGGCATTCGGCAGCAGGGAGGTGCCCAGGAAGGCGCACACAATTTCAATCCCCGAATTACCTCTAGACACTTACCCAGTACGCAAATTCATTTAATTAAATCCGCCATTCCAGCCACATAAGAACAGTTATTGAATTCAACAAGAAATGACAGAAAAGGAGATTAATGGTGGACATCAAGTCGAATTCTGGGGGCAAATATTCCTTCTTTCTGATTTCGGATTTCCATGAATCGAATCCCGTTCTCCTTGGTTATTGAACTTCCTTCATCATAAATGCTAGGTTTTAAAAAAAATATTTGTTTCATCAAATCGCTTAAGACTTACACCTTGTATTTTAACAATCTATGGCATGTGTCAGTTCTGTTGTTCAATCTGTTTGTTTGCTACCTGAATTTCCTCTCTCGTTGGATGACATGGCTCTTTAAATTTATTTGTCCTTGGTGCTTCGACTCTACCTAAATCCTTCACATCTTGTTGGGTTGGCTGGAAGTACCCAGTGTCATTCGCTGCTTTATTTTTCTGTTATCAATTGGTTTTAGTTCCGACGGGTGGGAAAACGGATTACAACGAGATGCATGCTAGCCAATTTGTATGTCAGAAAATTATTAATGGTTGAGACTGTTTTGGTCGTCATCCATCAAAATTCTGAGTTTGCGGAAAAAATGTACTTTATTTAAAGGTAACGACAGATTTCATAGCATTTCACTGACTACCCATTTCATAAACATTGGAAAACTTTTGTACGTTATGGTCAACTTCATATACCTCATTAACGTGAAGCGAACCACACCACAATGGAAATTAATCTCTACTAAAGACTTACACTTTGTAAGATAAATCATCATTAAGGTGAAGCAGAACATACCACAATGAAAATAAATCTCGAGCAAATGGCTTATAACAGGTAATCTGGGGGAAATATTAACGGACAGACATTTAATCAAGGACAGGACACGAGTTTACGGTGAAGTGCATTCGGTTATGGGTTCATGAAGGCGTAATAATGCGCGAGATAATAAGGTGATGATTCAGGCAGGGTTGTTCCATCCGTTTAAGCGACCAGTAGTTAAAGACTGTCCTACGGTTAGGCAAGGAACCCTCAGTCCTCAAAGGCAAGGTAAAGATACACTAAAAGATTTAATATGCAAATCTCAAGGCTTAAATATCAACCTGGAGCAGCGTAGCAAACAAGAATTACCGCCCCAAAACCTTCTAACAGTGACTAAGATTCTTCAGAAATTTCCCACTCCCGTATGGTTGCAGGCCTACACATTACACTGATCTTCAAAAATCGACCATTGGACCTTGGGTTTGGTTAATTGATATAGAGAGAGCCCACGGCTTACCTTGTTCTGCTAATCAAACTCCGGTTTCTGGGATGTCCCTAACTGGCCGATGAATCCCAGGTTACGCCTGTTTTTGTGTTTCCATTTTTTGTGACTGGCTGGGTGGTCGCCAGGTTCAACGCTCTGTAGCAGATTGCGGCTGCAAGGAGGTTTCTTAAGGTGGTTGAAGTATCTAAGGAAGTTATTATAGATAGCTAGAGGCGTTCAGACAAAAGTTAAAAACAGTACTCACTTACTGCTGGAGTTAATTCATCCAACCCGAGAACTATACATAAATGGGGTTATTGACATCATTTACCAGGAAGTTTTGCAAGATTAATAATCGTCTCCTACCCAAGAATATGCAGAAATAAATTTCACAAGGTCTACCACACTAACTAATACTGGGCACCGGAGAATTTAAATAAAAATTACAGCTGCGTCATATCAATTTTAATCACAGAGTAAATAAACAAAATGGCCAATAGTCCATTTACAACCAATGTTCTCATACCAATGTAAATCATAATGCATCCTATTCTATCAAGAATAAAAACCCATACTGTGGCCTTATCGTTCACGTCGAATGATGTACTGGGCGCTCCACGTTGCTCTTGCTCTGTGTTGCTCCCACTCGCCAACCATAGAGGACTCACCGGTACCTCCCAGCCAAACGCTAGGGGTACTCTACTTCCCCCTTAGCCTCCCGAGCCGCAAAGGGGCCACCCACAATCCAAACAGTAGCCTAGCTTCTCATCTCGCCTCCAAGGCTGAGCTACCACTCAAGTCAGCTGAGAATCCCCAACTCCTACAAGAAATCAGTCCAGTCTCTAGTCTGGCAGCATAACAATCCCAATAGATGAAAAGTCCCCCCTTCTTTCCCCCTCTCCCCTTCTTTTATCCCAGTCTCAAACCCTAAATCCTCTTTCTTTTAGGTTTTCCCCCCCTTTTCCCTTTTTATTTTCTTATTTTTCTTTTTATTTTATTTTATTTTATTTTTTAAAAACTCAAAGAGTAAGTGCGCTCATTAATAATTTCCTTTTATTTTTACATGCGTAACTTTTATTAAAGGTAGAGGTGGTAGGGATTAATAATTTATGGAAAGAGGATCCATTTATCATTTTCATTATTCTAAAAATTTAAGATTAAGGAGTATGCCACCATTTTATTATAATATAAGCATATATATTTTCATTTTTTTTTTCTATTTAGAAGCATGCATTCATCATAGTAAATTATCATTATCCATCATTTAAATTCACCATTAATTTATATATATAGGATAATGAGAGATTAAGGTGATGGAAAACATGTATATGAGAAAAGTAAAAGTATTACATAAAAAGAATAATGAGGAAATAAGGGGAGGGATGGTGATTTAGTAATGTAAACTGGACAAGTAAAAGGGAGATGGATACTGGAAGATCAAGGCGATGGAGGATAGTTTAATTAAGTAGACATGGATAATGAGAAGATAATCGTCTGAGTTTTTGTTTTCTTTTTTTTTTGAAATTTTCATTTGTTAAGGCCACACTAAATTTGCCCCCTTTTTCTAGAAGGTCTTAGGCTTAGGGTTTAGATTATGAGCTAGGTGATGATTGGTTAAGGGATTTGCTTAAGGTTTTCTTCAGGTGCTGATGACTTAGGGCTAATTAGGTTGACTCCTTCAACCACATTATTGCTACGTGCCCTTCAGGTCGCACCACGTGCGCCAAGGGTGCCACTCACCTCTTGAATTTCTTTTGGGCGACGTGCCCTTCAGGATGCACCATGTGCTCCAAGGGTGCCACTCGCCAACTGAGTTTCTTTTGTGCGACGTGCCCTTCAGGATGCACCACGTGCTCCAAGGGTGCCACTCACCAACTGGATTGATTGGTAGACCTCTATAACCCCTGGAGTCAACACTCCGCCAGGTGAACTTATAGGAGACTAAGGGTTCTAAGGAATAAGACCCCCGCCTTATTGCGCACCCCTTAGAGTCATCGTGAGCGATTGTCACAGTCGGCCCTCACGGCATCGTGGGTCCTCTCGAACTAGGTAATCGTTAACCTACAGTTCGAGCCACAACGGGAGTGCTAGCAGGCGGTGGCAGGGCTGCTGTCCACCCCTCTCCCTCA
>JASDQU010363337.1:0-11769 GCA_032191745.1 Picea mariana
AAGGAGGCAACATCAGATTAAGGTTAGTTATGAATCTTTAGAATGAAATTGTTAATAAATTTTATTTATTGTAATATCAGATTTATTATGCAAAAATCGAGTGAATTTCAAATTTCTGCTCTGTTTCAATTCATGGTAGTTTCAATTAATTGACGGTCACTACACCTCATTTCATGGGAAGAAGGGGCCACTAGGCTTGGAGGTGCCCTAGAAAAAACATCATGCAATAAAATCTCACCTCGGGATTCTGAGAACAATGAAATGCTTCTATAAAAAGTGAAGGACCCATAAAATAAATAACTAATTAATTAATAACACTTTCCAAGGTAGAGCGTTTGTGAGCTATGCATTTCCTTTTTAGTGCCCTGTATTGTCTTCAACTTGGAAAGGCATGTGAACCAAGGTAGAGTGTATGTGGGACATGCATTTCCTTTTTAGTGCCCCTTATCATCTTCAAATATGTGACACATGCAACATAAATGGCTAATAAAGGGATTGGAAAAATATGCTTTAAAAACAAAAAGAGGAAAAGGATGTGGCTAGCCTCAACAAAGGCATCCATAAATGAGACAATACGAGCCCTTGTATGTCATGAAACCCCATACCTATAAGCCTAACACCATCCACCTCAAATTCAATACATGAATTAGAAAGGTTTCTCCTTGAGAACATCCCCTACTTGAGGAATTGGTTCACCAAATAGGGCATTATGACACCCCTCCCATATTTAAATTTGGCAAATTGTATAAGGTCTTTCAACATTTGTTTATTTTGAAAAGGGGGCTTTTGATGCACATGTTAGGGTGGTTATTTTATTAGATATGGCTTACTTAACATGATATTGTGACTTGTGGAACCTTGGAGGGCGTATTTGTTTGTCTTTGCAGGTCCTTGACAGGTGAAATTTTGAACATGGAGGCACAAGGTTCCTTGGACCTTCACTTGGGACATGAAGCCCACAAGTTGGATAATGCACCCTCTCTCCTTGGGACATATTGGATGAGGGAAGTTTCATTTGGAGGCATTTGATTATCCATTGGAGGTGACTTGCTAGCCTTTTCATCCCCAACGTTTGCCTTTAGAGGCCATAGTTTTCTCTTTTGGGGCATTACGTCATCACTTGGAATGCTAGGGTTTGATGGTACAAGGTGTTTTGATGGTGATGTGGCTTGGATTTATGGAGAGAGAGACACTTGGGATGCACATAACACTTATTAGAAGAATATATGGCCTTTAGAGGCCCAATGATTTTTACCCTAGGCCAAAACGTCTCTCCTAGTGGCCCAACTCCACCCTTTAGGGCATAACGTCACCCCTAAAAGGGGATTTTATTTTTCTAAATTTGAATTTTAAAGTTGTAAAGGAAAAAGGATGAAGTCATTCTCTCTAATTTTTTGTTGACATTTTTAATTGTGGACAAATGGGTTTTAAGTGACCTCCTATAAAAATAGGTCACCCCATTGCCATTTTAGATCATAACTTTAAGAGTTTCATACTCTCTTAGATGAAATTTTCACCCTACTTGGGAAAATTGTTCTATCTCTTTCTTGAATGTCTCTTGGATACTAGTACTTGGTAATTTGGTGAAAGAAAGATAGGAGCTATCTCTTTGATGCTTTGTTCTTGGTATGTGGTGGAATATACTTGATAAAGAAGGGTTTCTTCATGTTATTCTTGGAATTGTTAAGTAATTTTTGCATTTATTGTTTGGTTTCTTCTTGTTTCAAGCATTAATATAGACCCTTGGAGGAGTATAAGCGAATACACCATCCATCAAGTCTACCTTGGTATATTTGAATAAGATATATTTTGCAAATGTTGATAGGAGGAGTAAAATGGCTTACACCCTCCTAGATTTACGTTGCTGGTTTTGTTTGCTCTAGGGAGTAAAAGGGCTTACACCCCGAGCGAAGTAACAAAACTAGATCTTATACAAGAGACTCCATTAATTAAATTGATTAGGCACTAGTCTAAGTTGCATTGGAGATATAAAATCATTGCATTGGTATACGTGAAATGTTGAGATATAAGCTTCCTTGTGCTATAAGGGCATATTTATTAGCTCAGTGATTCTCTTTTTTGTTACAAATTAATGCTATAGCCATTAGGGATACAAATTAATGCACTTTCCCTTTTGAGCTTCATGTGTGTCATCTCTTCTGAGCTTTTGATCTTCATTCGCTAACCCTCATGAGCTTTAATCTCTCCATACTGTTATACTGTTTGACATCAATGGTACCTGCATATATTTATTTGACATCAAATATACACACTGTTATACTTTTTGACATCAATGACAACACATTAATGACACTATGTCCAACAATATCCCCCTTTTTCATTGATGGAAACACACCAACTTCATACACAATCTCCCCCTGTGATGATGCTTCTCTCCTCTGAAGTTACTCTCCCCCTTTGACATCAATGGAAAATGATTTCTCCTCCTATGATATGTCTTTCTATATGATATTGATCAATATCTGAACTACGGTAACTCCCCCTACAATCATGCTCTGCCTGCCATAACTGACTAACTCCCCGTCACTCTACTCTATCTGCCTCTGACTGTTCTCCCCCTTTATTTCTAAAAGGGTAGCACTTCCTAACAAGGTCTCTCCTCTTGATATCTCTACATGATGTCATGTATATCATTTTGTACATCATAATGCTGTTGCTGCGGATACTATTGCCCTACTGGAACACTGTGCAATTGTAGCTCATATTTTTCAAACAACCCTTGGATTTGTCCATTGATTCTCATTGATATCTAGCCAGATGTATCCATCTCTATCCATGATACTTTTCTACTGTACATTGCTCTAAATTCATATGAGAAAGTTTATACTATTCTTGTCACATGACTGCAATTATTTTTGCAACAATTGACTTCACTCATGTTCACTTGTTCAGTCTTTGCTATCCACATCTATGAATGTCCTGGTTTCTTGAACTTTGTTTGATGATATTCTATTACTGCAAATCCAATTTTCTTCCATGTTTCATTTACTCTTCTTGTCGTATTGTATGAAACATTTCTCATTGACCGTCTTCTTGAGTTCCAACAGTTATGGGCTTTGTGGCCATATCCACCACAACTGTAGCATCTCATAGTGTAACAATGTGTAGCAATATGTCCAACAAGATTGTAGTTCCAACATATTATACTGTTGTTGAACCTACCAACTTGTTTTTTTCCATGATGCCTACAATTCAAGGCTTTATGACCATATTCATCACAAGAAAAACAATAACCATTAAAAACACTCTCATACATTCTTTGATTCATCCATGAAGGTGTCTCTCTTCTAAACTTACTTTGAGGTGTATGAGTAGCTTCTGGATGTCTTCCTTGATCTGATCTTCTAAATATTGTAGTGTTGCTTCCATTCTTTGAACATGAAGGACCTGCATCATACCTACTTTCCCCTTTTACAAATGAAGGACCTGTATCAAACCCGTCTTCACTTTTTATAAATGAAAGACCTGCATCAGACCCGTCTTCACCCTTTTCAAATGAAGGACTTGCATCAGGTTTCTTAGGAGTACTAATTTCTTCTTTGTTGTAGCCAAGACCGGATTTTTCATTTGGTGATCTCTGACTATCCAATATCTCATCCAAGGTCATGGAGTTGTTCAATAACTTGACTTGGGTGTTTGACTTCTCAACCTTCTTTTTAAGATTCACAACTTCTACTTCCAGCTTATGACATGATTCTTCCCTTTTGTTCAACTGGTTCCTCACTACCTCCTCTCTTCTTTTGGCTTCTTCAAGTTGGGTTTTCAGATTGACATTGATTTCTCTTGTTCTTTTAGATATGCAAGGTTTTTTCTAAGTTCATCATCTTCCTTCTTTTCTTCTTTTGCTTGAATGATTTCATTCTTCAATTTCTCGATCTCCTCTTCTTTTTCTTCTATCTAAATATTTTGCTCAGATATGATTTTTTCATTGTCTTTGAGCTTTTCCTTTATTTCCAAGATATGATTTTGATTGCTAAGCTCATCATTTTCCTTCTTCTTTTCTTTTACTTGACTAATTTCTTTCTTCAACTTCTCGATCTCCTCTTCTTTTTATTCTAACTGATTATCTTGCTCAGATATTATCTTTTCATTGTCTTTGAGCATTTCCTTTATTTCCAAGATGTGCTTTTGACTCTTTTCAATAAATTCTTTAGTGTAGTAATGAAGATAACTATAGTCTGAATAATTATGGTCATAGTGGTATTCAGAGAGACCCCAATCAACTTTCTGTTTGGCCTTTGATAATTCTTCTTCTACTTCTTCCATGGGATAAATTCTAACATAACATTCTTCTATTATATTTGAATCTTCTTATTTACTTGTAGGGGAGAATTCAATATCAACATTATTGCAATCGAAATATTGTGGAGAGTCTTTACCTTTATTGATGGCCGAGTCTTCCTCTTCATCCTTGATAGGAATGTCTTATGTGTCTTCTCTTTTGATTTGATACATGTTTTGTAACTTCAGCCATAAGTCCTTGGCAGATGTGCATAGTCCCATGCTTTTCTTGACGGTATATGATAATCCATTGAGAAGAATCTTCAATGCCACTTCATTGTTCTTCTTTACTCTTATTTGGGCTTCAATCTTGGATAGATTCTTTGAGGTAGTTAAGTCCTAGGGGTTTCTTACTACTGAATTCCAAACTTCAGATCCTCTTGACTTCAAATATCTTTTCATATTTTCCCTCCATGATGAATAATCCGTTCCATCAAATAAGGGAGCTTCTTTTGTGGAGATAACAATTTGTCCACCCATTTCTTCTGAATCTACCTTCAGTGTTTAAACTGTGCTGAATGAAACCACTCTGATACCAATTCTTGATCACACTAGCCACACTAAGAGGGGGGGGAGTGAATTAGTGTGTGGACTTTTATAACTTTTCTTCTTTCAAGTTAGCAGTTAAAACATAATTGTACACATTAATAACACTCAAATCATAATTATAATGAACACAAGAGATACCAGATGTTTGTATAATTTATATATATATATGTGTGTGTGTGTGTGTGTGTGTGACTATAGTAATGGGGGTTTTACCAGAACCAACTATTTTGTATCAACACCAATAGAAGTAAGGATCACCAACTCCTAGGAGAGCACCAACTCCTAGAAGAGCACCAACTCTCAAGAGAGCACCAACTCTTAAGCAAGACCTAGCTTGCCACAAAACCCAACTTGCTGATAGAATGCAATCTATCCAACTAGAGTTCATATAGTAGTTAAACCAACTCTAGTAGCAGTGATCCATTTATTGAATCAACTATATCTATTGATCAAAGGTATACCACAAATGCTCATTACCACACTTCATCTTCTCTATGAAATTCACACCTTCTTCACTTCATCTTCTCTCTGATATTCACACCTTTCTATGTCAAAGAATAATCATTATAGAAATCACCGACCTCAGGTGCACATCCACCTCTTCTCCACTCTCGGCTTATCTCCCAAGTGAACCAATCATGGTTGTATTTATACTCATTTATGCCCAAAGCTTGTTTAAGTTATTGGGCCGACTTGTGCCACAAGTTACAACTAACTTGTCCATTTACAACAACTTTGGGACCAATAGAGAACATCCTTCCGGGTATTCAACTTTAAACCTAACATCCCCCCTATTTTCATAAATAGATCACAGGTATGGATCGATTTCCTTTGTCCCTGTGAATGTTGCAGAAATCAAATATTGTAGAGGCACTTCCTTCAAACCATTTACATATGACCATAGGCGTAGTACCACAGTCTTATTAATTTAAGCACTGCATCTTCTTTCGCCCTTTGTTTCTTTATTCCATACGACCTTAGGTGGTGACTAGGCGCTAATCTAAGTGAGTGCTTGATCACTTATCAAAATCAACGATCATGTTTTAATGTCACGATGAGATGGATGATTCTCATTTACTTCAAGACTTCGACTATTTGTGGATCTTGAATTCTGGAGTAGCAATTCCTCCGGAGTGATTACCTACTGAATAATTCATACAACAGTGGTGATCTCTTGCTGTTAGTTAAATATTCCACTTACTCTATCCTTCCACTGTGCTTAATCAACGGTTGAGAACGCTCCCAGAGTTTTCTTCAGATCAGACGACTCATTTCCACTTCAGGACTTCGAGCATTTGCTGGTGATGAAAATCCCAAAGTAAAAACTCTTGGAGTGACGTAACTTGCTGACGTCACTTGTTGATGTGACACTTCCTAAGTGGCTACCACGTGTCACCTAGATTCATGACTTATGTATGCCTAAAGTACCTATGGGACCTTGACACTTGTCACCAACTGATCGAGCAACATTTCCTAGATAACGTCACTGTTGATGACGTGGGATCTCAATGTGATTGCTATGTGTATTAACCTCGTGACTTCAGAACTTCGGCCTTTGGGACTTCGGGTAATTCGATTTCTCCACTTCCCAATTCTCCCAAATTTAGATTCCCTGAAGTGTAAACCTAGAGTAACCTTGACTTCATCTAATGGTCATTCTTTAACCGAAAAATTCTTAACACGATCCAACGACTGTCGAGAATTCGACTATTCGGGATCTCGAGCCTTTTCCCTTGCTTATCCTATCCTTCTATTTTCCTCGATCCGACGGTTAGGATATCTCCCGAAGTGTTTCCTAAAATCAAACGGCTTGTGTCTACTTCAGAACATTTGTGGCTTACTCTGTCCTTCCACTAAACATGATCTGACGATCCTAATATCTCCCTAAGTGTTCTCCAGATCGGATGGTCCTCATTTACTTCAGGACTTTGATCTTCATCTTTGCTTATCCTATCCTTCCATTTAACTTGATCCAACAGTTGATGTGGATTGCGGAACCGTAACTTGCGTATGGTTTAGTTCATCGCCCAAACTCTGTAGTTTGAAGTTGTGCGATTGTTGGTGGATCAACCACAGTCGCCAATATTTGAGTTGATGAGATCTAAATATCTAGATTAATTGCGTGATTGGAAATAGCATGTAGTTTAATTCTCCCTTCGTGCTCCACAATCAATCCCTGCCCTTGATCTCTCACTTGTGTATCCAACTGTCATGACTTGATCTGATCGTTTGGTGGATCAACCACAGTCATCGATCTTTGAGTCGATGAGATCTGACGATCTAGACTAATTGCGGGCTTGGAAATAACGTGTAGTTTAATTATCCCTTCGCGCTCCACAATCAATCCCTGCCCTTGATCTGGCGCTTGCGTATCCAATGGCCACGACTTGATCTGATCGTCTTTTTACATTACACTTTCCCTTCTAAGCTTCACGTGTGTCATCTTTTCCGAGCTTCTGATCTTCATTTGCTAACCCTCTTGAGATTTAATCTCTGCATACTGTCATACTGTTTGACATCAATGACAACACATGAATGATACCTGCATATATTTGTTTAACATGAACTCTGTATACTGTTATACTGTTTGACATCAATGACACTATGTCCAACATGTATCTCTTCATACTCAATATCAATATTTAAACACTGCATGCAACTCATTATGCTTACATATTTGAACTAAAAACATCCGGTCAAATAGATTAGCTTTGTGTACAACTTATCGTTGGAAAAAAGGTTTGATATCCAAAAATGTTTCATACTCATCTTCAAACAATCAAGGTCAAGCTCATAATATATTTAGTAGTCATACATAGTTTCTTTTCTACAGAGCTTGAAACCACATTAATATCAAAAGGAGTATTTCTAAGTGTGAACAAAATCTCAGAAGGTAAAACAATATTCAAATCTTTACCATAGATTCGTAAATTCTAGAATCCTTTTTAAAGGGTCAACAAAAATATCAATCGAAACACAATTCCGTATACTAACAGGGTTCAAAAGTATCACCAAAATGATGCAAAGATTTTGAATAGCTTGAACCATCAAATCAAACAAAACATTAACTTTTGATTTTGCATGCAAATCTTAAAATCGAGTTCAAATACAACTTACAAGAGGTCAAAACACATTCTCAAAACCGACTATACACATTTATCATTTCAATGAAAAGGTGTTTGATACAAGACTATTAGGTCGAGGTTTAAAAGCTCTACTTTTTTATTAGCAAAAGAATTATAAGTAGCTCAAACCTAAAGTTGTCAAGACAATGGATAGACCAAATGTGACTGGTAGCATAAAATACTTCAACCAAGTTTTGACTGATAAAACCCCAAGTTATATATATATGGGTTTTAATTCCTAGAATAATATATGCTGAACCAAAAAAATATATGCAATTACTCATCTCCAATCATACAAATAGCTAAGAAAACTTGAGTATTCAACCAACATGTCACTTATCAAACTAAAATTTATGAAGAAATGAAATAACAACAAGATAATTCGAGCCCAGGTAGATCTTATTACAAACTCAACTGAGTTATCTCCTTCATAATCCAAACCAATAATTTTACAGTTTAAAAGATGAAAAGTGAGTAAATGAATACTGCATAATTTCATTTAAACAATTCTTCAGCAGAATGAGAGAATGGGGAAAGAGAAACATGCTCAAAACTAGTCCAAATAGAGCCACCATAAACTATAATTGCAGAGAAATCATATATTTGATGGAGAAACAAGCTGGCGTTTGCATACCTATAACCAAATTCTTAAATCATTGTAAAAAATGGGTATCGACGATTATCAAACTACCAGGGCTAAGGTTTTTTACTAGGTTCTGACTGCAATCTCTCACGAAAATAGTGAAAATGAAACGTTGAACTCCAAAGAATGAGGGTAGAATATGCATGGTGGTGGGTTATGCCCACTCCCTTGCAGATTGAATGCATGGGCAACCTCACATTAACCCAAGTCGTATGCAATCATAAACCTTGCCATGTCACATGTCCACTTTCCAACGAGTGCTAAGATAACCAACCAAAAACTAGAATGGATGCCAGATATGTAGGAGAGTCATGCACCATATCCATACAAATCACATCAACAACTTTTATACCATCATGATCATCAAATGATGACCCAAACCACAACTAGGGTTTGTAAATCATTTAAACCACATTTATGACATAAACCAAATGCAATCCATTGATATATGTTGGTTGGTGCACCTAATGTATAACATAAACCAAAACTTGAATAAAGTCCAAGCAACACCTCATACCATTTATTTAAATCTCTTATATACCACATGTCGTATAAATCTTAATATCCTAGTCTTTAAATGACACAACCTTGTAAGATAAAGCTCGAACATAACCATTTTATATGGTGTATAATATACATTTGTTGCTTGTAATATATGCCTATCAAACATCAAATGTGATGAAACTAGGAGAGTATAGGAGACCTTTTCAAAATTAAAAAAATCATTCATATTCCTCTAGGATATAACCACAAGGTAATGATACTTCATGATCATAGCCTTGATTCTTTGATATTTTCAACCAAGCTAAGCAGAGCTCATAATCAGATTGGAGAAATGAAAATATCCACATGCATATGGTAAATATAGATTATCCTTTGAACTGCAATGCATTTGCTATCGTCTCAGGAATAATAGAAAATGAACCTTCCTTTCTTTTCACTTTAAGGGGAGCCCCCACCTACTAATCATATTTATCATAATAAGATTTTAGTATTTCTTGCAATCATTTGCAGGCTATATATCTAGTGGCAAGTTTTTGAGTCAACATCTGGTGACTCCACAGGGTAATCAATTTACTAATTGCCTTGAACGCAAGAATTTATGGTTTTTTTGAAAAATCATATTTGCTGATCATATATTTTCACAACGATTTTATGATATTCTCTTGCAAAAATACTTTTGGAGGGTATAAAGGGAAAGTAAGAAATTGGGAAAGAGCTATGATCACCAAGTTGTGCAAAGAAACTATAGATTTAGGAATTACTGCAAAAGTAGCGATGTAGAATTAAAGGAAAGTCATTTGTCTCTACTGTTCATATTTTTCTAATGCCGATCAATAAATTTTTTTGCAGTAAACATGATCAAATAAGCAACTTGACTGATCCAACTAACCTTAAAAGATTTACAACCATAAAAACCAAAACTAAAAATATTATAAAACTAAAAACACAAAATACAAACACAAATTATAATTTAGAAGTATCACAAGCAATAACAACATCAACAAATAATGTTTGGAGGGTCACAATGGTTGATGGTATATGTTTGTTCCATCAAGTATGACCATGAATGAAAATTAACCATATTCAAGACAAAGGAAAAGCGAGAAATTAAAATAACATAAAGAAAACCAAAATAGTAAAATATTCACTTATTAAATTAGTTTATTTGTGTACTGTTGGCACAGGGGCAGACCCAGGGTTCAATGCTACAACAACGCACCAACAAAACCCTAACTACCGGCCCTTTTAGAAACACCTGCGAAGCAGATGAAGTCTCACCCGAGGTAGACGCAGGGGTGGTTGCAGGACTCAGATGTCTGCAACCTTAACTGGGACACATATATGTGATTGTAACACCTTAACATAGCACTTAGTAATTAAAATTTGTTAATATTCAGTCTTAGTTCACAACACAACTAAACCCTAACAACAGATCAACATAGCATTCACACAGATCCAATGGATTCAAGCACTAAGCATACCAACAGAGATCATATCTAGTATTCGTTCACATTATTCAACACTAAGCTATCATATCAGATTCATCTATCATCTAAAATGCACTAAGCATTGGATCACATAAACAAAAGAGAAATCATAAAGCACAAAGCATTCATAACACATGATATACATGGTTCAACCCCTCCTTGGGGCTACGTCCAGCAACTCTTCGTCTTCTTTATTAACTTCTTTCAATCTTCTTACATGCACAAAGCCTCCAAATCAACTTCGCAGAGGACATGAGATCTGCGCACCTCGCTAGATCCTCCTTCCCGAGTAGATCTAGGCACATAGCCATACACAGTCTTTTACAGTCGCTTGCACTTAGCCTTGCAAGTCTCACACAGTGCGCACAAAGCCAAATCACAGAGATCACTTTTGCACTTAGCAACAATGACTCACACTGACTAGTCACTACTTCTTACATCGCCTAAACTTCTATTTATTCATTACAAAATAGGCCTAAGCATGGGTAAACCGATTGGCCGATATCCCCATACCCATTACATAAGCCCAAAACCCAAAAATCCCTAAAAAGGGGATGAGATCCCGCGATATCTGCTTCGACTTGCGCTCCACCTCCGATAGCCTGTCAAAGTCCCAAAATGGTAAAAAATGGCCAAGGGTCCTCAAAAGTTGATCAAAGGCCAACATGCCCCCAACACTCACCTGTGACTCGTCCCGAGTCACTCTGATTTGGGTAGCTCCGCCTCAAAAGCCTCGAGCTTGGCTTGAGCAGCTTCAACCTGTTGCTGTGCCACGACCTCCTTCTCAACAAACTCTTGGATCACTGCTTCATTGACAGGTCCCTCTACGCGCTATTCAGCTATAGCGACGACTTGCTCCAGTTCTTCTCCTCGACCTTTGATCTCTGCGAATAGTTGGAAAGCCTCGTCCTATATTGGTTGGAGCCTCTCAGTTACTTCCATGAATCTGCTCTGAATGGTGTGGACCTACTGCTGGGCAGTGCATTGTTCTTGGGATCACTTCATCCTCTCAATGGCTGACAAGGGCTTCAACTGCGCCTGTATTGTTTCTGCTTGCTACTTCGCCTCTTGGAGTTGTGACTCTAGTGCCTTCAATTCAGTATTCTCAGTGAGTATCTCATAAGTTTGGGCACTACGATCACTTAGTTGCTTACATTCC
>JASDQU010363338.1:0-11680 GCA_032191745.1 Picea mariana
TGGAATCAAGTTGGAGAACCGATTGGGTCGGTTCGGTGAATCCAGGAAGAGAGGACGACCCAGGCAAGTCCTCCGGTATGGTAAAAGATTGGTCACTCAAAGGGGTCGTTGAGTTCAAATCGGATGTAGTATGTGGTTGTGGGGGGAAGTGTTCAACAGTATCAAGTTCAGTATTTGTTGGCAGAACTGTGGACAAGGGAGGCAAAGGGTCGGACTTTGCTGTAGGGTCCAGGGAAGCAGCAAACAAGAGTTTGTCAACCTGCTCAGTAATGAAAATTCTATCCCAGGAAGTGAAAGTATTAAAGAGAGAAGGGCAATAAAGATTGATTTTATCTAAAACAGGAGCATCAGAATGAAGGGTGTCCCTCCCGGGAAAGGAAGATTCCAATTCTTGTTGGCTGGGAGAAGAGATATATCCATCAAATGATGGATCCTCAGCAGGATCCAGCTCTAGAGCAGGTGGAGGGAACTTGTAGCAGTCTTTCCTCAGGTGTCCAGTTCGTCGGTAGAAGGAGCATCGAAACGGGATGCCTAAGTAGTCAATTCTCTGAGATATTTGCTGTGAGCGCCAATCAATCTCCAGGATTTCAGGTAATCCAGCTTGTATGTCCATTTCCACATAAATCCTTGCCATTTTCTTGTCCGATGCCGAAAGGGAGGAAGGTTCCACTCTAAGAAAACGTCCTATGGAGGAGCCTATCAGTTCCAGTGCTTGTTGATTCCAGAGTTGTAGTGGGAGACCAGGAAGAAGAACCCAAAGGTGATGATGACTGAAGAACTCCGAGGATGGCTTAAAACCCAGTCTCCACCGTTTAAGCATGAGGCTACCTTCATCGTAGGCCCAGAACCTGTCCAGGATGAGCACCGTGTCTTCTGGTTTTTGAAAAATGAATCCCATCCAGCCCTGTGGTAGCAAGAGAATCTGAGGTATGTATCCCAGCAGTGGTTTCCAATGGACAGTAACCCAGGTGTCCAAGCTCTGCTTGCATTTCTCTCTGTATGATAGCCTCCCTACTAAAGCGCAGAGAGCTAGGTTGCAAGCATCAGTTAGTCCAACATCCAAACCAAGTGTGAGTTTGGGGTGTCTGACTTTGGGCTTCCAAACTTTCTGCCTGTGTTTGTGAAAGCTTGTTTTATTAGAAGTTTTTCCTGGGAGAGGTCGAATCCAATCAGGGTCGCCCTCCTGCAGTTCAGATAAGTCCACACCCTTTGATCGAATATCCCGTATGTGAGCTCCACCTAGAATGTCCTGTACTGTAGATCCATTATGGAGAAGTGTGCTAGACCGGGCAGATAGCTTGGTGGAAGGTGAGATTGTGTTTCCCGATGTCTGATTAGATGAAGGGTTAATTCTCTTAGATGTTCGATAATGTGCTGAGCAAAGTTCATCAATCGAGGCTAGTAAGGCCGGGTGGTCCCATGGTTCATCAGGTCCCCCTGCAGAGGGGTCCATATCTTGGACACTCCTCAGTTACTAAAGCGACAGGTCTGTGGAACTGTGAGAAAAGTTACGTAGGATCTTCTAGCATCTCAGAGGGAAAGTGGAAAGGCGAAAGGGGCCTCCAAGATCTGAAGACCGGATAGATTCCGACTGCAGGGGAAACAAGATTCTGTGTAATGGTGGAGGGCGAAACCAGGTCGACAGCAGCTGGGATGAGTAGTCAACAGGTCTAGTCTGGGTAAAGCAAAAGTTTGGTGTCTGCGAACAGAGTAAAGACGGAAGAAAAGGTCGGAAGGGTAGGTCAGCAGCAGAGAAATACCGGAGTATAAGAGATGGACGAGACCAGATCGATACATATAAGTTTCAGTGTCTGCAGCAATAGTCCGGAGCCTATCAGATGGTCTGGGGATCAGCAAAGGCAGAGGAAATGACGGGTCAAAGGGGAGCACAAGACAGATCAAAAGGGGACAAATCCGAACATGGCGCAGGAATCCAGAGATACTTAGCTATGGCCACAAAAGAAAACTCCAAAATGTTAGATAAGACAAACCTATCACCGAGCCCCAAAAGGCGCACGCCAGTCTACCACAAAAATAGTCGGAACTCGCCAAGGGACAAAGGTTGGATCAAACCGAAGTGTTAGTAGCACAGGGGGAGCCAAGCTTCGGTGTAATAGTCAAGGCGCCAAAAAGACGAACGCAGGTCAACCCCAAAAATAGTCGGAACTCGCCAAGGGTCAAAGGCTGGATCAAACGAAGTGTTAGTAGCTCAGGGGGAGCCAGGCTTCGGTGTAACAGTCAAGGCGCCAAAAACCAGGTTCAAAAATCGCCATTGCCACTCTCCGTCCGCCTTGTATGATACAAGTAAATGAAAATATTTATGGATTATATTAATTAATATTTAATAGGTTATATTACTTTATTAATTAATTAATATGTTATATTAATAATGCACTTTATTAATAATATTGTACTTTATTAATAATAAAGTGCTTTATTAATGTATTAATTCTTTAATATGTTATATTATACATTAATGTATTACTTAATTAATACAATTAATTAATACATTACATTATTAATGTATCCAATAAATAATAAGTTATATGTTACATTATTCATTAATGTATTAATTCATTATTACATTACATTATTAATGTGTCAACTAAATAATACATTATATTATACATTAATGAAAATTTATACTTTAATTTATACAATATATTGATTTAATATTGTGTTTACTATTTTATTAATGTATTATTAATGTTTTCTTTATTAGTGTATTATATTTTTGCAATATATAAATTAATAATGTATTAATTAATTAATATATTTAATAATTTATTTATTAATTAATATATTACATTATTAATGTATCCATCAATTAATACATTACCAATGTATCAATCAATTAATATGTTACATTACATTATTAATATTATTTTTAATGTATAGATATTTTATTAATCTATTAAATTAATAATATTTTAATACTTTATTCAGTTTTTTATAAATATATTTATTATTTAACTAATTCTTTAATGATTAATGTATTATTACTATTAATGTAATAATATTTTTTTACGTAATAATTTATTTTTACTATTAGTTTAATTTATTTTTACTATTAGTTTAATAATTTATTATTACTATTAGTTTAATATTTTTACTATTAGTTTAATATTTATTTTTATGTAATAATTTTTTTTTACTTTGACAATTTACTTATGTTTTAATTTATTTATACTTTAATTATCTTTTAATATATAATATAGTAATGTATAAATTAATTAATACAATATATTAATAAGGTATTTATTAATTAATATGTTACATTAATGTATTGATAGTTACTTTATAAAATATATTCATATTTTTATATATAATATTAATATTAATAATACATTTTTCAATTACCATTAATAATATAATAATGTATTTTTTATTATTATATTAATTAATTAATTAATTATATATTTATTAATTAATAATTTATTACTTTGTTATATTTATGTAATATTATATCATTTATCAAAATATTTATATATTATTACTTTATTAATATATTTAACAATTTATTTATATTTTATTAATATATTAAAAAAATTACTTAATTAATTAATTAATATGTTACATTATTACTTTTTAATGTATTTAGTTTAGTTTTACTTTATTATTATGAAAGGTTAATTTATTATTATTATTTTGTTTATTATTTTGTTATGTAATATTTTATTTCTCATTAATTAATTTATATTTTATAATCAATTATTAATTAATATTTTATTTGTTATTAATATCAATTATTAATTAAAAAATAATTTATTTTTAATTTTTATTTACTTAGTTATAATTAAGTAATTAATTATTATACTTTAATAAATTATTAATAATTAGTTTTAAAAAATCAAAGATAATTAATTATTCTTTATTATTAATTTATTAATGGTTGCACGTAATAATCACATTTATGTAAAAAGTGGTTGATATACATCGATTGGTGTCATTAATTTTAAAAGGTGGAAAATGGCGTCAATAGGTGCCATTAATTTAAAAAGATAGAAAATGGCGTCGATAGACATATATCAACCACTTTTTACATAAATGTGGTTGTTGCTAGTATTTATAATAATTAAATAATCATTTTTTTACAATTTAAAAGAAAAGTTTTAAATACTTTGTAAAATAACATATAAGATAATCATAAAAAATTTTTTACATAATTTGGGCATCTCCAACTACAGAAACACTAATCTAAAAAATTGTCCTTTTTGTTTAAAGGAATCTCAAAAATTGTCCCTTTTTGTTTGAAGGAGCAGGGGCTATGAAATGGCTAGCCTCAACCAATTCAGAATTGAATCCGATCTATTATTTCCCTCCTCTTTTACTTTGCCTACATGGTGATAAAACCCCACACAAAAGGGGCTTTTAAAAAATGGTTTTGGGTAGATTTGAAGGGCCAAGTGTCTTGAGCCTTCCAACCTCCCAACTATAAATGGGAACATTTTCAACTAAATACAAATCTCTTATAAATGGGAACATTTTCAACTAAATATAAAACTCTTAATTTCTTAATTGTTTAGATAATTACAATTAATCATATTCTTAATTCTTAATATTATTTAGTTAGCTCAATTTTTTTTTATTATTTGTTGATTTATTTTTTTAATTATTGATACTTTATAATATTATATTTTTATTATTTTAATTTAAGTTTATTAATTTATTTATTTTTTAATATTATTCATATATATATAATAAAAATGTTATTAAAAAATTAAAAATATAATAGTCTAATATTTTTAAATAATAAAATAATTAATATGTTACATATATATATCATTTAATTAAAAACAATGTATATAATAGATATTACATAGATATCATTATGAATACACTTTTGGATTTTTTTATGTTGGAGTGTCCATGGATAATTTGGATGATCCTTTGGACTTAGTTATAGGGATAAAAAGATTTTTTATAGAAATAAAATGTGGTTGGTAGTGTTGATAATGAGTTCTTTAACAAAGCTTAAAGGACCAATGGTATGTAAGTGGGTCCCACAGAAAGATATAAAGTTAGCTACCTCCCTGTGAAAAACATTTACTTCTTGGTATCTGGTGTGCCTTAGGTGAGTGTTGTTGTAGCCTTCATTTCTTTATAATGTATTCTTGGATCTCAACAAGGAAATTTCATTCTGCAATGTTCTTACCAAGTTCATTTATGTCCAAGGATAAGTAGATGTAGCCCTCTTCTCAAACTGCTTTGTTCCAAAGAAATTAAAAAGAGTGCAATATAACTATATCATTTTGATCAATGGTTTGATCTTTCCCAAGTAGATTGTTCTATTGTTATTGATAATGATACATGTAAAATTTGACTATATGTATTGTGATGAAAATATAAATTTAGCTACAGTTTTATTGACAAAAAATTACACTACCAAGTCCAAAAAGTTTTATTGAGCCTTATTTTACTCCAACTTGAGCCTTATTTTACTCCAACTTGAGCCTTATTTTACTCCAACTTGTTAAATCATGTTTTGAGAAATGTAAGGAAATTGTTAGTTTTCACTTAGGCAAAGGATTATACAAACCAAGAGTCTAAGAAGAAGAAAAATACTTGTCTATTTTACTTATATTTTTTTATGAATTTATATTATGAAAAATATAAGAAATTATGAGTCTGTAAATAATTATATAAAATTTAATTAGTTTTGTATTATTTTGAAATTTTATATATTTTCAAATGTTAGTATTCCTATTTTAGAAAATTGGTTTTCCAACATAATCTTAAATATGAAGAAGTTTAGGAGCTCAATTAAGAGAGAAATACTTATGTTATGTTAAGAGATTATTTCGCAGAGAAATACTTCTCTTGGGTTTTTCATGTTGAACCAAACATATTTAAGTTCATCAACAGCACATCACATAGTTGGTGCAAGATGAGGATATCAAGCTAATCTCTTGTGCCACTTAGGATTGAATGGCTAATATTCTCCACAAATCTTTTAGAAACAAATTTGAAAAACTTAAAAACATGTTTGGTGTAGTTATATCGTTCCAAGACTAATGAGTCATTTGAATGAATGATTTTGGTTTTCTATGATTCAAAAGATAATAGAATGGTGCACATTGATAAAATTAGCATTGTCAAAGAAACATCTGTTAGTTTTTTCGACGTTCCCTTTCCCCCGCTTCGGAGGTGTGCTAGTTATTATGATACCATAGGATGTCAAATGAATAATATGTAATAACTAAAAAGCAAACAAGATTTATTTTAAAGAAACTTGATTATTATTAAAAATGAATCCTATCACATACCCATCCATTATGAATGATTTTATAATATAAAAAATACACTTTATGTGATAGGATGCCAAATGAACAAGTGTTGCATGGCAGCGTAGTCCCTGTCAGGTTGGAATGGAAATAAATGCGACCAAGTACAGACACGTGGGTAGGAAGTTGAAGTACATTTGGTTTCCATGCAGAATATAGTATTCCCGAATTAGTTTTTTCCAAAATTTATTAAAAATTATTAACATTTAGAAGGTTCTTGGACAAAAAAATTCAGCATTCCTGAAGTATTTTTTTTTACATACGTTCGTGGACAAAAACACAAAAAAATCATAGTAATGTCTGTTACATAGGTTCTTGGACAAAAACACAAAAAAATAGTAGTAATGTCTATTACATAGGTTCATGGACAAAAATACAAAAAAAATTAGCATTCCCGAATTAGTTTTCTTTAAAACAAGGGTTCGTGAACACAATTGAAATTGAAATTTATCAAATGATAGGTTCCTGGAAAACAAAAATTATACATACCAAATATGTTATCCTATAAAGTAGATATTTACTTTTATACATATGAAATATGTACTTTTATAAAGTATGGGATGAGATTTTATAGAGCATGCACGAAGCCCTAATTCCATACTTAGCCAGTTTTTGGATCGTGGCTTCTCGGACTGGCGGGCTGAAAATTGGGCCTCTGTTGTTCCGTGCCCTACAAATAGCACCTAGATTTCCGCGATATAGAAATTGACAATCGGACTTGTGGACTATTTGAATTTTAAGGGCCTCATGTCCAAAAAATTTAGCATTCATGAATTAGTTTTCTTTACTTGCATTTTACATACGGTCGTGGACAAAAACACACAAAAATAGTAGTAACGTATGTTACATAGGTTCGTGGACAAAAGCACCGAAAAATTAGCATCCTCGAATTATTTTTCTTTAAAACAAGGGCTCCTCGACACAAGAAATTAAAATTTATGAAATTAGAGGTTCCTAGACAGCATAAATTATACATACCAAGTATGTAATTTTATAAAGTAGATATATAGAACATGCACGGAGCCCTCATTCCATACTTATCCAGTTTTTGGATCGCGGGTTCTCGGGCTGGTGGGTTGTAAATTGGGCCTATGTTTTTATGTGGCCTACAAATAGTACCCAGAGTTTTGTGATATACAAATTGACAATCGGACTTGCGGACTATTTGAATTTTAAGGGCCTCGTGTCCAAAAAATTTAGCATTCCCGAATTATTTTTCTTTATATACGTTTTACATATGACCATGGACAAAAGCCCAAGAAAAAGTTAGCATTCCCGAATTAGTTTTCTTTAAAACAAGGGCTCGTGGACACAAGAAATTGAAATTTATCAAATTATAGGTTCCTGGACAACATAAATTATACATACCAAATATGTAATTTTATAAAGTAGATATTTACTTTTATACATACAAACTATGTACTTTTATAAAGTATGTGGATGAGATTTTATAAAGCATGCATGAAGCCCTCATTCCATACTTAGCCAGTTTTTGGATCGCAGATTCTCGGGCTGGCGGGCTGAAAATTGGGCCTCTATTGTTTCGTGGCCTACAAAGAGCACCCAGAGTTTCGCGATATACAAATTAACAAGCGGACTTGCGGACTATTTGAATTTTAAGGGCCTCTGTGGCAAGCAGTATGAAGGACAAGTGGTAAAGATGCAAGAAATGGCATACTCTCTATATGTGCAAGTAGAAAAAAAGTAGTGAACACAATTTTGTGACATTTATATAAAAAAAATAATAAAACGTGTTACATATTCCTGGAAATTTAAAGAAACATATATGTGTGTGTGTGAAATATGATATCTCAAATTTGAGTGAGTGATTTATATCATATTTAATTTTGAAAATGACCAGGCAGGAAAAAAATATGCATCAGATAAAAAATAAAAAATAAAAAGAATTGAAATAAAATAAATAGAATGTGTCCACATTCAGCATAGTTGAAGATAAAAATCTAGGAACACATAAATATATAAGGAGACAAAAGAATAGTTTTATTTGGAATATATGAAAAAAAGAATAGTTTGTTACATAATCCTGGAAATTTAAATGTGTTTATCATATAGACTGGGATTGGGGCTCCCGCGGACCATAAGAGAAATATGTACAAGAAATAAGACTAGAAAGAAGAAGTGAGACATGGTAGAGTGTAATACCTGAAGAGTAGAAATGGGAAGATATATGTCTTTGGCTATAGATTTCTATTCAGAAAAGGTGGAATAATTGGATTGATAAAGAAAGGACTACCAGTATACACTTAGAGTCATGGTACACATAAGTAATTTTGGTATTTTCTTGTTGATGTTTTTTCCTGTTGGTTTTCGTCACCGACCCATTTGAATAATTGGATTGATAAACAAAGGATTTATAGCAATGTTCCATATAAGTAATTTTTCTATTTGCTTGTTGATGCATTTTACTATTGGATTTCATCCGCGACCCACTTCAAGTTCTCTTCAATATAGCTTCTCAAGGGGGCGACGTTGATGTCATTCCAAATTTTAATGATGAAAAGTTCATTTTCTAATTCACTTAGATCAATAGAAAGATTAGACAAAGCCTGATGAATGTTTCCATTTTGTACCGAATAGTGGACTACCCAGTTGTCCACGTGTTCTTCATGATATTCAAGAATCCTGTAAAAAATTTCCAAAGACAAGGCCTTCAAATTAGCAATTTGTTTATCGAAAGCTTTCTTGCTTAACGCCAACGATTTGATGATTAAGTTGGGGTCCTGGAAGTCGTTTGTCCTTCCGGATAAGTCTATTTTGGTCAGCTTTGTGAATAATGTTTATTTCTTTGATATTGTTTGCTCACATGATTGGATGATGAGATACAGGTTCTTCACCTTCTCTTTCCAGCATGCTTCTAATTGAGTGAGCCATTTTTTGGACGGGAGATCATGTTGTCTTCTTGTCGTGTATGGCATGTTGTTGACATGAAAGGAAAAATGGAAAACCGTGTGAAAATAGGAACTTTCTTCATCTTTTAAATCTGTCTACAGAAGTTGGAGCAAGTTGTGTGCCCTGTTTCCCAGGGAATCCATATTTTGTGATGTTTCCCGGGCCTTAGTAACCAGTTCCATTCTTTTGTTGATATTTTTATCCACATATCTTCTACAAGATGCGAGGAAGCTGAAGGAGCTTTTTAGATTTACTACAGGAGTGCAGGGAGTCGCAGGCATGGTTGTTTTCAAAGGACTGCCAAGCAATGGCATAGAAAAAAAAGATTACTCTAATTCCTTAATCCGATCCTTTAGTCTGGCATTCTCGGCCTCAATGACTCCAACGAAATCATGAAGAGAATCTTTGGTTGCCATGTGAAGTTGAGAGATTTTGGACGGCTACATATTGGCAAGGTCGAGTTCTGAACGATGTTTTCTTTTCTTATTTTTTACATCTCTTTTTTTGATAATTAATTTTTTTGATTCGCTTTCAAAAACAACACTTTGGAATACGAAGGATTCATCTTCGTCAAAAATTTCGATATCAACTATGTCCATTAGGTAGCCATGGTGAATTGTGTCTCCGGGTTGATCAAGGTTGCAGAATATGCTATCCAGATCAGCATCAAGATCCATGTTTTCACTCTAAACTTCGGGCTGCTCCGCCTCCCCTACAAATTTTTTTCCCTTCTTCTGCACGGGAAGCTTGTGAGAACTAACAATTTTAGGATGAACTATTAATTTATGGTCCTCAGGCCCGAAGATGTTCACTGTATCTCTACAGAAATGTTGTGGAGCTGCTTCCAGTAGTTTATGGAAATGTCGGTTTTCTCCAGACGTTGCTTGAAATGAACAAATGGAGGGGACAATATAACCCTCCAGAAACATTGGTTCAATGTGTGCGAATGGAAAATCTCCTTGAGCTCTTCGCTCATTAATGACAATCTCTATGTGTGTTGTATGTTGAGATGTTAGAAGTAAAGATTAATTATTGCATACTTAGAAGTGCGAAGGTGGCGGTTATGGTGAAGAACATTTAAGGATTGGAGGTTTCGTGAAGGAACCAAGTTGACGGCGTGCCAATGACATTCCATAGTATTTGAAATTAACACTGGGAAGGGATAAAAAAAGCCTCCACAAATATTGGTTTAGTGCACATTAATGGTAGAACTTCTCGAGCCTTGTGCCCATCAATGACAATCTAGACAATGCCTGCACAATGACCTGTTGGCATTAAAGATTTAGAAACAAGACATATATATATATATAAACATTAATTTTTATTATGGACACGTGAGAAGGTGACGGAGACGGGGAAGAGCAAACAAGGAAGGAATGGCCAAGTCTAAAAAGCGGTCGGACGGGCTTCAAAATAATTTTATAGGCGATAGTGAGGACATGCAAGTGTCCAATGGTGAAACTGCATGAGTCGGAATTGTTGACTACAAAACGCATAAAACGTAAGAGGGCATGATGGTGCAGTTCAGCGGAGGGTTTGTATATTTGCGGATTTGTGGGAAAGTGGCTAAGTATGGAAAGTGTGATTTTGTGTAAGCTTTCAGGGAGCATAGCGAAGGGAAGCATGTACAGTCTTTGGATCGCGGGTTCTCAGGATGGCAGGCTCAAAAGTGGGCCTCTATTGCTCCGTGTCTTACAAATAGTACCAAGACTTACGCGATATAGAAATTGAGAAGCGGACTTGCGGGCTGAACATTGCACTTCTATTGTTCTGTGTCCTCCAAACAGCACTCGGGAGTTCCGCGATATACAAATTGACAGGCGGACTTACATACTTACGACAGTTTTTGGATCGCAGATTCTCGGACTGGCATGCTCAAAATTGGGCCTCTATTGTTCTGTGTCCTACAAATAGTAGGCAAAGTTCTGCGATATACAAATTAGTTGACGGAGTGCAGGACTGGCGCCTTCAACATTGCAATTGTCTACATGTATAACATATAACATATATGTTATATATCAAACATTATCTAAAAACCGCGGCCATAAAATTAGTTGAGCAGTACGTGTACAAATGAGGGAAAACTAAATATGCATATTTTTCAAGTATGTACGGATCGCCATTTTTTTCAATCATGGGTTCTGGGGCTGGCGGGCTCAAAATTGGGCCTCTATTGTTCTGTGTCCTACAAATAGTACCTAGAGTTCTGAGATATAGAAATTGACAGACGGACTCCAGGACCGACGGGTTCAAGATTGCGATTGTCTACATGTAAAATATACAACATATATGTTACAGAGTTGGATGGCGCCCACAAAGGAATCTGTGGCCATAAAATTCGTGAACTATAAAAATGAATGGCGGTCAATTGGACTCATGATGTAGAGATATAGATGGACATCAAATCTAGCACTGCGTTATCTGGGAACCCGCCAGTATAGACATGGATTACGCAAGTTTTGGATGCAAGATGTACAATCGGAACA
>JASDQU010363343.1:955-11679 GCA_032191745.1 Picea mariana
AGCCAGCCAAAAGGCAAAGCGGTTGCCCAAGAGAAATTCCAGAAGCCCAAGGAGGAATGGAAGAAACCTTAGGGTAAGATTGAAAGAGGTGGAACCTCACAGAGGCAACCATATGTGGAGCCCAGAGGACAACAAAATGATCAGTGAGGAGATTATGCTGATGCAAACGCTCTTCCTCGTACTAGAGGGCGAGGTAGAGGAAGAGGTGGAGTAATCACATGTTTCACATGTGGAAAGAATGGGCACAAGTCATAGGAGTGTCCAGAGAAAAAGAAGGATGCAGGGGAAGCTCACATCACAGAAGTGTAGAGGCGTGATGCTAAGTCAGAAGACGCAGAAAGCGGAAGATCGCTTGGGATGCATAAAGTCCTTTTGACACCTGAGAAGGAGGTGGAGAGTTTGGTTCAAAGGACTCGACTATTTAGAACCGCTTGCAAGACCAAGGACATGAATTGCAAGGTTATTGAAGCACAGACAATATCGTTTCAACCGATATGGTGGAGAAACTAGAATTGGAAACAACTGATCACCCGAGTCCACACAAAGTCTCATGGCTACAGAAAGGACACCAGGTGAGTGTTACGAAACAATGCTTGGTTGAGTTCAAGATAGGTGGGTATAATGATAATATTTTGTGTGATGTTATTCCCATGGATGTATGTCATTTATTGATGGGTAGACCATAGCAATATGACAGAAATGTGATTCATGATGGGAGAATGAACACATATACTTTGGAGAAAAATGGGAGAACCCATATGTTGCTTTTGATAAAGGATAAAGAGGTGAATCCGGGAGTAGACATCACAATACTTCTCATGAGTGGGAAGGAACTTCTTTCAAAAATGGAGAAGAAAGAAGATCCACAATTCTTTGTGGTCAGAAAACCGAGAATCGTTCTGACTAGCACAAGAGTGGATGATTTGCCGGATGAGATTCAGGAACTGCTGGAAGAGTTCGCTGACATCATAGTGGACGAATTACCTCATTCGTTGCCACTAGTGAGAAGTGTGAGTCATCACATAGACCTCATACCAGGAGCAATTTTACCAAATAAAGCCGCGTATAGGTTGACGCCACAAGAAAATGAAGAGGTCAAGAGGCAAGTCCAAGATTTGATGGATAAAGGGTTAATCAGGGAGAGCTTGAGTCCATGTGTTGTTCCAACAATGATTAGTCCGAAGAAAGATGAAGGCTGGAGGATGTGCACCGATTCAAGAGCGATCAACAAAATAACCATCAGGTACAGGTTTCCACTGCCGAGAATGGATGATCTGATGGATTGCCTGAGTGGGGCAAATTATTTTTCAAAAATAGACTTGAAAAGTGGATATCACCAGATTCGCATGAGAGAAGGCGATGAGTGGAAAACAACGTTCAAGACAAACGAGGTTTTATATGAATGGCTGGTCATGCCGTTTGGCTTGACAAATGCACCAAGTACTTTTATGATACTGATGAATGAAGTCCTGAGGGAGTTCATCGGAAAGTTTGTCATTGTTTATTTGGATGATATATTGATTTATAGTAAATTAGAGGCTGAGCATTTGAAGCATTTGGCCATTGTGATGAGAAATCTATAGCAGGAGAAACTGTTGATCGATATGAAGAAGTCCTCATTTATGAAGACAGAGCTCATTTATTTGGGTTTTGTTATTTCGGCAAATGAGTTGAGGATGGATCCGGAGAAGGTGGACGTGATCAAGAATTGGCCATCACCGAGAAATGTTTTTGAGGTGAGGAGTTTCCATGGTTTGGCTAGTTTCTATAGAAAGTTCATTAGGAATTTCCGTGGAATTAGTGCAGCGATGATGGACACAGTCAAGAAAAGACATAAATTTTTTCATTGGACAATAGAGGCTGAGAGGAGCTTCGATCTGTTGAAGCAAAGAATCACAGAGCAACCAGTGTTGGTGTTGCCATATTTTTAGAAGACATTTCAGGTGAAATGTGATGCCAGTGGGTATGCCATAGGAGCAGTCTTAAGTCAGGATGACAGGCCGGTTGCATATTTTAGCGAGAAGCTGGATGAGGCAAAGCTGAAATACTCCACATGTGACAAAGAATTTTACGCTATCATACAGGCGTTGAAGAAGTGGAGGCATTACTTGATCCCAAAAGAATTTGTTTTATACAACCATAATCATGCATTACAGTTTGTGACTCAACAAGAGAAGTTTAATCAGAAACATGTTAAATGGGTAGAGTATATGCAGAATTTCACATTTGTAATCAAGCATATTTTGGGTACTGCTAACAAAGTGGCTGATGCTTTGAGCAGGAAATGTTTGTTGCTGCAGGAGTTTCGAGTCAAAACCTTGGGTTTTGAAAATCTCAGGGATATGGACGTATGAGATGCAGATTTTGGAGAAGCATATGAAGCAGCTGAGAATACATTTCTCAGATATCGGAGCCCTTGGATAGATTATATGATCCAAGAAGGATTGTTGTTCAGAGGCAATCAACTGTGGATTCCGAATTGCTCCATGAGGGAGAACCTGTTAAAAGAAAAGCACAACAGAGGATTGGTCGGACATTTTGGCCATGATAAGACATTCGCGAAGCTGAACGAATCATCTTTTTGGCCGGGAATGCATGTAGATGTTAAGAGGTTTTTTGAAATATGCCGGATTTGTCAGCATTCAAAAGGGAGAAAACAAAATGCAGGTTTTTATCAGCCATTGCCCATACTAGAGAGGCCATGGGAGGCAATCAGCATGGATTTTGTATTGGGTTTACCAAGGATGCAAAGGGGTGTTGACTCTATATTTGTGGTGGTAGACAGGTTTTCAAAGATGGCACATTTCATTCCATTTCACAAGACCAGCGATGCGACGCACATCACAATTTTTTTTTTCAAAGAGATCATGAGACTTCATGGACTGCCGAGAAGCATTATATCGGACAGGGATACCAAATTCATAGGGAATTTTTGGAGGACGCTATGGAAGAAGCTAGGAACTAACTTGGTGTTTAGTTCTGCTTATCATCCTTAGACGGATGGACAAACAGAAGTGGTCAATCGAAGCCTAGGAGATTTGTTGAGGAGCTTGGTGACGGAGCACCACAACAGTTGGGATAATGTGTTGCCACAGGCAAAGTTCATGTACAACGATTTGGTGAATTGGAGTACAGGAAGAAGCCCATTTTAGGTTGTATATGGGATGCAGCCAAGGGGATTTTCTGAATTGCAAGATTCAGAACAGACCGCAACTAGCAGTGCTAGTGCAGAGGAATTCGCTGAGGCGATGCAGGAACTTCATAGTTAGGTGAAGAAATGACTGATAGGTTCAAGCCAAGAGTATAAGCGCAGGGCAGATCAGCACCGGAGACAACTTCAGTTTGAAGTTGGTGATCTAGTTCTGGCACACTTGAGGAAAGAAAGGTTCCCGAGGGGAACATACAACAAATTAAAAATGAAGAAAATTGGACCATGCCGAGTCCTGAAGAAATTCAGAGAGAATGCTTATGAGATTGAGTTGCCAGATGCATCGGGATATCTCCAATATTTAATGTTTCATATTTATATCCATACGGTGCTGGAGAAGCAGAGACTAGAACTGACGAACCAGTAGTTCAGTGGATGAAGCAATTGCCAGTAGCAGAAAAGCCACAGATGGAATGCATATTGGACAAGCGAGTAGGTAAGAAAACTAGAAGAAAATAATACTTTGAGTATCTGATCATATGGAAGAATCACCCAGTGGAGGATTCCAGCTGGGAAACTAAAGCGATGATACAAAAGCATGGACAGACTGTGCAGGAGCTCATGGATAGGATCCCATGAAATCTTTCAAGCGAGGGAGTATGATGCAGGAGCATCGCCCACGTCAAGCAAGCCAACACGAAAGCGGGAGACAGTTGGACAAGCCAGCACAAATTTCTTTTTGAAAGCACCTTGATACTGTTGCACAAAACATTAATGTGTTGATTTGATGAAGCACACTTTGTATATTGTAATGGACCTTGAGCGGATAGCTCACGTCCTTAGGTAGATGAGGCATTTAATAGATTTAATGTTGTTAGATAGGAAATTAATTCTCGATTTGATAGCATAGAGATCGAGAGGGAAATGGGATATAGACACCCTCCTTTGTACATTGTAACATAGTTGAGAGCATTCAGAAGAGAAGAGCATGCAGAGAAGTGTATGNCTGTGTGTTGTTGATATTATGCTCATGAATGTTTTCTTCTTTTCATACATTTGCTTTTATATGATGTGTATGAGATTTCATGGTTGAATTGAAGTATGGGAGAACAAGGAGTTAGTTTCAATTGTTTATCTATCTTGAACTTGAGAATTCTTGCAAGGAGTGTAGTCGAATCGTCCACAAGGAGTGCATTGACAGAAGGGTTAAGATAGAGATAAATTTTGTTCTAAGTTCTCAGAAGTGCAGATTGGGCACCGGAGCCCTGCAAGGTGTGTGTAGGCTAGAAGCAGTCTCAGAGTTTCGATTATGAGAAAAGGGAGTGAAAGACTGCTACTGCAAGTTTGCGCAGAGTCGAGAAGACTTCAACACTTAGTTGTGTTTGAAGATTTGCCACAAGGAGTGCGTGCAAGGAGTTCCTGAAGGGACTCGAAAGCTAGGAGAAAATCTTAGGAAGGATAGACCTTCGAGTTCGTCGAAGGATGGGATAAACAAACTTGTGCCTTGAAGGTTGCAAGGGACATCGCAGAGTTGTGTGCAGGGTGACAAGTTCTGTGGAAGAACGACTCGTCATTTTCTTGGATTGAACGAGGAAGAAACGGATGGAAGAATTTCTCCAAGGAGAATTTGTGAATCTCCAAGGGCCATTGGATCTTGCAGAGGTGCAAGAAGGATACAACACAAGAGTGGAAGAAGTTTGAAGCTCGAAAGGGCAGGAGCTATCGATCGGGATCACGAGGAGCGTGGATTCTACTCGTGGATCATCATTTCGAGAGTTCATGAGGTAAGAATCCAACTTTACATAGCAGAAGTCGCGAGAGTGCGAGGTACGACATTTCGACAGCCACGTAAGCAGTGTGGGCCACAAGTGGTAGTGAAAGACAGGTGGCGTAAACTATCGAAAGTTCGATGTCTCGAGTATCAGGAGTCGACGAGGAAATTGTTTTACCTCGCAAGTAGCAAAGTTGCGAGGCAACAATATAGTGAGTATCGGTGTCTCAGGCCTCGAGAGTCGAGGTAGGAATCCATTGACCTCACGAAAGGTGAAGTTGCGAGGGAGCGAGACCACAATTTCGACATCTCAGTTTATCGCGTATCGGAGATTGGGAATCCAGTTGTTTAGAGTCGCGAGTTGCGAAGCGCGAAGTTTCGATCCTTCGAGTGCAGAGAAGGGGATCGAAGAAGGAAGAATCTGTGGGTAGACATTCTGATAAGGGAATAGAAGAACATTTATGTTCTTCATGCCGAGGGGAAAAGAAGTTCCTGGTGAAGCGATCATGCTACAAGGAGAGTGGTGGCGTCAGACAACAGGCACGTTGGACAAGCCAAACGGCACTACTGTAAACTCATAATGACCGTACCTTGTTCTGAAGGTGGTCTTGCTGATGTCTTCATCCTTTATTCTCACTTGGTGATATCCAGATCTGAGATCTATTTTTGGAAATATTTCCGCATCCTTCAACTGATCGAAAAGATCATCAATCCTTGGCAGAGGATATTTGTTCTTGACAGTGACCTTATTCAACTGTCGAAAATCAATGCACAGCCTCAACGTCCCATCTTTCTTCTTCATGAATAGGATCGGGGCTCCCCATGGTGACACGCTGGGATGAATGTAACCTTTCTTTAGTAGCTCTTTGAGCTACAATTGCAACTCTTTCAGCTCTGGTGTACTCATTCTATAAAGAGCCTTTGAAACTGGAGCTGCTCCAAGCATCATATTTATAGAAAAATCAATGTCCCTCTTTGGAGGTAGTCTAGGCACCTCCTGAAATACATCCTTAAATTCTTTGAGTACCTTTTGGTCTTCCAAATTCAAGACCTCATCTTGGAATACTTCTTCCACCCGAGCTGCAAATAATTGACAGCCTTTCTGGTAACATTTCTTCAGCTGCATGGCTGATATTTCCCTCACAGCCAGGGCTCTAGGAACTCCTTGGACTATTACCTAATTTCCCTATTCATCCAGACATGTGAACCTCTTATTATGACAATCCAAAAGGGCATGGTGCTGGTCCAGCCAGTCCATCCCAATTAAGCAATCATATGAGCCTAAAGGTAGAATGTTCAATTCAGCCTTAGTGCTCATTCCTTTCATGTCCAATGAACAGGACTTAACCAATTCCGTGACCTTCCTCTTGGTCCCTGTGGCTAACTACACTAACCATGACTTCTTATGTTTGCTTCTCATTAGATGAAAAATTTCCACCACTCTAGGNAGGATCTACATAACTATGGCTAGCCCCTGAATCAATTAAAATAACAAGTGGTCAGTTGTTGATCATACCTTCCACTTCAATCATGTGTGATTGAAATTTTGCTTGCTTATTGTCCAGGGCTGCATAGGTTCTTGGCATTCTGCTACCCATATCCTCCACTGTTCTAGCTTGCTGAACACTATGGACAGTTCTTGCTTTGTCTTTTCTGTGGGGGCAGTCTCTGTACCGATGATTTCCTTTACAGCCCCAACACTCTATAGGTGGAGGCCTTGGCATCTGCTCACTCCCTTCAACCTTCCTAGGCTCTTTAAGAGATGACTTTCCCCAAGGACTGTTTCTAAAAACGGAAGGCTTGCTTCCCTTCTGCCTCTGTTCCTTCTTAAACCTCTTCTGGTCATCCCAAGCCTTCCAACAGGTAGGCTTTTATCTTTGTTTTTCGTATAAGCATTTCACCCTTCTTGTCATTTCTTCCATAGTCTTAGGATCATCATATTGAATCTTGTCACCAATGGAAGGTGGCAGTCCACTCAGATACCTTTGAATCTTGACAGCCTCATCTTTGATGAATGGAACATACTTCAGTAGTTCCAGAAAACTTCATTCGTACTCATCAATGGTCATACTGTCCAACTTGAGTTCGAAGAACTCCTTCATCTTTCTATCATAGTATCTTTTAGTCAGGTATTTCTTCTCAAAATACCTCTTAAATTCCTTCCAAGTGACCTCTTTCTCTCTGATGTGCTGCACCTGCACAAACTGATCCCACCACATGGATACTTTTCCTTTTAGTTGGTACATTGCAATTCTTCCTTCTGCGTGGGAAGAGTAATTCTATAGTTGGAAGTATTTCTTCATGCCAAGAAACTAGGTCTCGGCATCTTCCTCCTTCTTATGTTCTCCATCGAATGTTGGAGGCTTAATCTTGTTCATCTCTCCTTTCAATTCCTCCTTTCCAGATTTTCGATGTTTTTTGGTAGGGGATGGGCTTGAACTGCTGTGTGTCTTCCTGTCAGAATGTCTTTGGGAGCGACTAAGATGTCGGCTACTGCTCCTCAACCTTATTCTTCTTTCATGGGTTTTGTGACTTTCCATCGTACTTGAGACTCTTCCCTTCTCGAGTTTCTTCTCTATTATTTCTAGGCTCTTCAAAAATTTCAAGTTTAGCTCACCCTGCCGATCCCTGACTTTCATGAGCTTTCGGCTATCAGCTCGGCGAGCCTTAGCCTCTATTTGAAATCCTTCAATGATTTTCATCATGTGTCCTTCCTTATCCATCTCCTTTCCATGCCCATTAGAGTTCGATCCTTCCACTCCTAGTTTAACATCCTTTCCTTCCCGTTCGTCTTCCATTTCAGGGGTAATTTGCACTCTTCCCCACTCCATATTCAACATTGGTTAACTGGAGTTCTGGCCTTGGTTGAACTTTGCACACGCACTGTACAATTCAATTCGAATTTGTAAGGTTTTCTAAACTTTCATGAACAATCCACAATATTTATAAGCCAGTTCGAACAAAATAAAAGGCATTTCAGTTTAATTAAGTTTCTTGAACTGAAAGTATTATGTATCTCTTCCATTTCTTTGCACTTTGCGGAAATCTCCCAACAGTTCTGGCTCTCATCAGTCTTATGCAATATAATGTGTAGACGACTCAAATTTTGTCGAACCTTCGTTTCTTGACAATTCCTCATCTTTCATGACAATCGACTTTAAGAAAGTGTTTCAATTTCACGAATTTTCTGAGCTCTGTTCAACTCTATATTTTTCGGGTGTTCAAAACTTTAGTTTTCGGTATTTCAGGACTTTCAGGACCTTGAGTTTCAGGATTTCGAAGTTTCGGTACTGGAGAACTCCCGTTTCACTCTCCTTCCCCACCCCTGACTTTCGAAATTCCGATTTACCTTATTCTACGGGTCTACAGCACAGCTTTCGCCCTCTACCATAGTGGTACATGGTGATTTTTTGGTGACATCATTAGGGTCCCACCACTCTCACTTGTCTTCACACATGCTGGCATGTGGTGCTCTTCCGGTGTATATGGGGTACATCTCCCGATTGAGACTTCGGGTGTCGGGGTTTCATGATCCTTGACGACATGAGTGCCCGTCCTCACGAACTCTCGATCTCCGATTTGCCAATGCACCTTTTGCCTTAGTCCTCTCATGGCTATGTCAAGGTCCATGTGACCGCCTCTCCTAAGACCATAGTCTTTTACCCTTATCGGGGTTTTCCCTATCATGATTTCAGCACTCGCGATGTTGGACAACTTGCTTTACCGACTCCCGAACCCCGATATGTTGTTTCTACGATACACTCACGCGATTGACTATTCAATAGTCCCTCACTCCATCGGCATTTTGGAGTTCGCAATATTGTGAATCCTAAATGCATAAATTTTTGGGACTTCTCTCTGTGAAAACCTGAAACGACGTGCTACCTGTCCACCTCTCATATCCTGTGGCCCCCACATGGTTCTTTTGTCTGTCGGGATATCGCGTTTCATGATTTCGCGACTCTTATTGTAGTGATGTCAGGATTTCCAACACCCAATCCCTGATATGAAATTCCCCGCGTAAATACAACGGTCAGATCTTTCTCACATCAAACGGTCTTTACAGACCCTGAGATTTCCCGAAGGAATCTTGTCCGTTCATCGGGACTTAGTCACATGCTAATGTCTCGACATTATGGTCAGGATTTATCATGACGAAAGTCCAAGTTCTTGTCATCGGAACTTCTGAATCCCCGATCCTCGAAACAGGTAGTCTCACAACACGTGGCCATCTCAAATCGGAAGGTCCATGATTGTTCTGGGGTTTCCATCATGGAAAGTCCCGATCCCTTGTTACTAGGACTCCCGATATTGCGATTCTCGATTTCCCGAAATGGAAAATCTCACGACACGTGTCCTCCATCTTTCAGACGGTCTAGATCTATTTCGGATTTCACCTTTAATCACTAAGGTTTTAACCTTCAGACACCTCCCGACAGATCCAACGACTGTCAGGTTTTCCAGCTGAGATCTGATGGCTCAGACGGTTTCTAACTAATTCGAGATTTCGCGTATCGCGATTTCCACACTCCTGTGGCATTTCCAAAGGAATTTTAATCCTTACGCACATTTTTCCAGATCCAATGGTCACGAGGGCTTGCCTTCCCTCTTGAACAGATCCTAAGGTTCTAACACCATTGGTGTAGAGACTTGTCTCCTCGTGGCCATAGACCACACCGGTTGCGGTTTCATCGCACCGCTAAACCTCCTGAGCTCATAAGCGTGGTCAAGAAACTACTTGACACACTGGACCAAACCAAGGTCCAAAATTGGCCATTCCAGGCCCAATTCCCTTCACATTCTCAGTCCAACGACCACCCCACTGGCCCATCTAGGCTCAGCGTCGAAACCTTGGCTCTGATACCAATTTGTAGCACACCCATTTGTACAAAGCTCATACAGATATCATATATCCCATGCATTTAAAAAAATAAACACATTCAACTCAGAGTATTCATATCATTGCTGCCATAATCAACAAACAATTAGATTTTCATATTAATTCATAAACACAGCAGAAAACATGATAACATATATAGTAGAGACATGAGAAAATGTGATAAAACATAGTTAGATACTTATCTTGTGACAGTGGTTAATTCCACCAACCAAATGCAGGCCTTCCACAAACCTCCCAGCCTTAGACCACACTCCTCATCATCTCAACAGTGGGTCACCCCCGAGCTGGGACTAAGCTCCACCCGAAGGCAAGGAATCTAGGCTCAAGCTGAGGTTACAGGGAAAACATGACACACAACCACAAGGAAGGAATTCTCTCCTAGGAATCTCCCATGCTCACTACCCATGGACCCTCATTCCCCACATGCCTATTCCACCCCAGGATAATGCACCTTCTCTGTCACCTAGATAGTCCTTTGGCTGCCAATCTCCCTTACCTTGGGTTACAAGAACAGACCGGACCGGAAGTCTTCGGGCTCTATGGCAGCTACAGGGTTCCTTCTAGGAGTTCTCCCCTTCCTCTGCGCACTCTCTCACCTGGAGGAGTCGCTCACAGGCCAACAAGCCTCACGCAGTCCAGTACTGCACGACCACAACAAACCATGGGGAAAACAGACACAGGCTTCCTCAAACCCGATTCAGCAACCATAGGATGATCTCACGATCATGATTTTGGAACAGGGACTCCACGCACATGCTAGCTCATCTTTCCCGAATAACAAAGATTCTTCCACTCGAATTCAACACAGACTTCTCGTTCAGGGAATGCAAACACATATGTTTTCCTAGAACCAGACATAGACTCTACGGCTCCAAACAGGGGTGTACACAGATTCTTCAGAACAA
>JASDQU010363347.1:0-11008 GCA_032191745.1 Picea mariana
TCAACTCCGGGACTCCGGACTTCGGGAATCCCAGCTCTTCCAACTTGTTGTTCCTCCAAACCCCCAAACTAACAGAGGGTCTAATTGTCCACCACGTGTCCACTCCAATCAATGGTTGGGATGAGTCCTCGACCTTCGGGCCTCCGAAAACTTCTCGTCAAAATACTCCACTTGCAAAACCCTTTGGAGTGTTAGGCCTCCGAACTAAGGAATCTGGCACCGCATGTCCTCGTTTATGGATGGCTAGGATTAGTTCTGCCCCTTTGGTCCTCTGGGAGTCTTCAATACTCTATGCCCTATTCTCCTCAAACCTTGAACTAATGGAGTTCAGATATGTTGTCTACGTGTCCCTTCTCGATCAATGGTCGAGATCCACTACGAGACTCAGGCCTTCGAGCGTTCCTGTAACACCACCCTTCATAATCCTCCGAACGTCAAATTGGCGGAGATAATATCTACCCTCCACGTGGGCTTTCTCAACCGATGCTCGGGATCAAATCGGGCTCCTTACCATTCTGGAGTCCTTAGGTCACACTCAACTTAACTCCTCCAGAGTGCTATACCTATGGATCTCCATATCTGGTACCACGTGTTCTTCCGTTCAATAGTGAGGATCTGCTTCGCTATTCGGAGCTTCGGCATGATGGAAACCTTCCACCTTTATGCCTCCTTTCCCCGGACTACCAGACTTTCGAACTGCTCAAAATCTTTTGACATTTGTCCTTCTGATGGACGGTCCCGATTCTCTTTGGACTACGAGACTTCAGGAATCTGCACACCTTCTTGACCAATTTCCTCCAGAGTGTTGAGGCTCTGAACTATAGGATTTGTTGACACACGTCCTTTGCAAATGGACGGTCTAGACTTATTGCGGCTCCCCACAACTTTGGGAGTCTTCCCTCCTTTGCATTCAAGCTCGGAAAACCTATGAACTCATGAAGTCCCAAGGAATTCCTCACTTAAACCCTGCGCAACTTTTCCAAATCCGATGGCTTGTTGAAGCCTTTGCCTAGATCCAACGGCTGGGATCTGTTCTACTCCATGTGTGCTCCTCCTTCCGCTAGACTCTGATATGACGGTCTAGATCACTTCCTACAGAAGATCTGACGGTTGTTGTAGTTTCTCCTCCCTTGCACGTTGTGCTTTCCTTCGAAAGAAGGATTTCTCAACAAGTTTTCAAAGGATCAACGCTTGAATATTTCTCTTCAAGATGATTGCTTGGTTTCTGCCTGCGCTGCACCTCCTGAGATTGAAACTCTTTAAAATTCAGGGGTCTCGGCCCTTTTCTCCTTCAACAAATCCTTCTGCCCTCTTGGCAACAAATAATCTCTTTCTCTTGATCTTGACTTCGCAAGGTGTTTTATGCCTCGGATTCCTTCTTGCACAACTGCAACACTTGTTCTCCTTGAGACTATGAAGGTCTGTGAGGTCCTTTCACGCACTCCTTACGCTTCACCGACTCAATTTCTCAACACTTAACTTAATTTTGGCCCGATGCACACCTTACATGGGATGTATTCAACTTTACCCTTCTCTAGGCGACTGTGTGCTCTTTGCACCAGTTCTTACACGAATCAAATTATTTCTCCTAAACAAATGATTCTTAAAATGACTTTGCGTATGCACTCTTTATGTGGCTCTTTGCAGACTTGCGCTTCTCCTCTTGAGATTTACCTTATGGTGTGCTCTCTTGGCCACCTTCTCACACAAACTTGAAATAGAGTTCTCACACACTCCTTGCGCCTGCTCAATGCACTTGTTGTAGATACTTTCTCAGAGTGTTCAAAAAATTTGGTGTGTCTTCTTGCAAAGTCATCCCTTCTGAGTTTTAATATTGTTCTGGTGTGCCCACCTGACACACTCTTCCTACAATCGAGATATAGTTTGAGACACACTCCTTGAGTTGTCTTCATAGAGTATTTTAATTACTTCGGTATGCACTCCCTGCACAAGCCTAAGATCCCAGAACACTTAGTAAACAAACAGATAGGGAAATATCTAATTCTTGCAAAGGGAAATATACAATCATTAAGAACATATATAAAACATACAGTAAACATTCAAAAAATGAACATTCATCACACATAAAAACATAGAAACCACATGGGTAGGAAAAAATTCTCTTTTGTATTAATATCTAAATGGTTATGTACAAATATTTACAAAGGTTGGACTGCAACAGAGTCTTCAACTCTTCTTCTCTTCTCTCCTCTCTTGAGCTCTCTAATTCTCTATCCACAACTGACTAATGAATTTTAAAAAACAAAGATCTTTTACAAATAAGGGGCTCTCGAGCCTTCCTCCACCTACTCGCATTGAATTACATTGAATTGTCATTAATTAGAATTGGGCCTAAATCTGCCTACTATCATCCATTAAGGGTGACTCTACCTGTTATAGTAACTCGTCCAATACAAATACATGGGCTCAGTTTTACTTAAGCCTTAAATAATTTAATTACATTTAATTGCATTGAAAATTTTAACTTGGGTTCAAAATGAGATGGTTGGCGCCTCTCTTCCCTTGGAGTTCATTCCTCCTAGTGCGTGGATGTGTTGTCTACTGATGCATTTCTCAGGTGGAGCGATGCTACTGCATCATACTCCCACGCTGAGAAAATCATGAACTTACCATGTCTCTCCTACTGCTACTGTTAAGATCCTCCAGGGTCCCAAAAATTGATGTGGATTCATCCATCTACTCCTTTGCTTTGTTGTTGTTGTTGTTGCTTCCTTGATGTCTCTAGAGGATATTCTCTGATAAGATTTTCTCTACTGTTGGCTATCTCCTACACTGATTCCAACATCAACCACCTGATCTCTTCAATCTCCTCGTCTAGATGGTCTACGGATTGGCTCCTCCTTTACAACCTACTAGGTTGCAACTCCTCTTCATCAGTTTCCAACTTGACCTGTTGGATGCATTGGCTCTGAGCCATTACCCTTTCTCCCAGGGATTCCAGTCCTTCACAAAAATAAAAGGGAAGATCAATATGATCTCCCATGTTGTTTTCATCTCCCATGGCATTAGGTTGCCACTCCAATGTAGACTTCAATTCTACATAAATGTTGTTGAGTTGTTGCTCAGTTATCTCCCCTCGCAGATTTTCTTCTGCCAGTTTATCTTTTACTCTTTTGTCATCTTTTCCTGCTGGTACAAGTCCAACATTTTCCATCTTTTCCTTGGGTTGGACTTCCTCCTCATTCAACATTACTACAAGCCTCTGGAAATCTTCTTCTGTTGTTGGATTGCATAACCAATCCTCCAACAACTTTAACTCTATCTCCCATGGAGTGAGAATCTTATCTAAATGCTCCTCTTCTTCCATCTCCTAGGAAGATGTCAATGTCTACTCCTTCCCCTCCTTGACAGTCTCTTCTGGTTGTATTTCTCCTTCTTCACCTTCAATATGTGCACTAACCGCTATTGGGATGCTTGGAATATATATGATGATTCCTCCAATGATCAAAACACATTTTTGATCTTCCTCTGTGAGCACGCCATGCTGATCCAAACTCCTCTCTGATTTCTTGAGACCCTCAGACAATCTCACTTCTTCCTTTCCCCCTTGGAAATCAAAATTTTATGTTCTTCCCTCGTCACAGTCTACGAGATATTCACCCGATCTCTTCTCATTTCCCTCCTTGAAATTTGCATTACCACCTTTTCCCACCTGACTATCTACAAGATATCTGCTTGATCTCTCCTTCTCATCACTGAGGTTCTCTCCAATATATGGTTCACAAAATCAAACCTTCTTCTCCTTATTGTCACTGAGGTTTTCGACATGCCTCAACCACCTCTTAAATACCTATCACTGCCTCTTGGCAATTATTTGTTGGATGGGCCACTTTAATTTTCTCTTCAAGGGCCATTCATATCTCCAGCTTCCTTGCACTTCCTGCCGCATCTTCAACATCATCCTATTGAGATCCTATTTGATGTCCTTGAGCTCTTTATCCACTTCCTCTTTTCTCACCTACTTGCACTCTCCTCTCTGATCGCACTTCTGGCCTTCAATATCCATTTTGTCCTCTGTGTCCAAGAGCTCAACTGGTTCTTCTCTTTCATCCCACCTGGTTTTCTTCTTCGCCTGCTCTATAAATGAGAGAACCAATGGATTTCTCCTGCATCCCTCCTAGCTTTCTATCGACTGTTACACACTTGCAAACAATATCCACAAAGCATCAATACTCATCCTTCTCCTCCTTTTCCTGTTGTTTATAGAAAAAAATCGTCTCGGATACCACTTGATGGTATCAGACAAAAACTTTCCTCCTACCTAGAGGAATCACATATGACCAAGGGATGCAACCAGGTGTTAACATATAGGTGTTAATTCGAATGCTCTGGAACTCCAGGCTCTGGGCAATCTACCTTCACAACCTTCCAAAAACCACTGAACACTGAATTCAGTGAACCTCTAAGCACCTATGGGATCAACGATCCCCCAATCTCCATAAATATCGATGACTAGCAGATGACTCCAGGAGTTTAGGCTTCATCCATTCTCCCTGATCCAACCCGCTATACCCCCGAAGTGCCAGACTCTGAATCAGATCAGATGATTATCCTCTCTCCTCTAGCAAGTGACTCTTGTCTACTCCATGCTTTAGGCTTCCGAGCCTCCAGACTACTCACACTCTCTATCCTCTGACCAAGAAAATATGCGAACAAAGGAAAGGGATTGATGGTCCTTGCTGAATACTGAGACCTACGACTCACAGATGCTTCAGGCCTCCATGCTTTGGGATAAATAGCCATTCCAATAGTCTATGCTTTTAAAGAGCCGAATTCCAAATCAGATTGAACGACTCTTGTTAATCCATAGATTAACGACCATGATTGACTTTGGGACTTTGGACTTCGGGAGTCCTGGCTCTTCCAACCTGTTGTTCCTTCGAACCCACAAACTAATGGAGGTTCTAATCGTCTTCCACATGTCCAATCTGATCAATGGATGGGATGATTCTATGACCTTCAGGCTTCTGACAACTTCTCGTCTAAATATTTCACTCGCAAAATCCTCTAGAGTGATAGACCTTAGAACTAAGGAATCTGGCACTACATGTACTCATTGATGGAGGACTAGGATTAGTTCCACCCCATCAAGCCTCTAGGATTCTTCAATACTCTAAACCATGCTCTCCCTCAGTCCCTGCTCGATCAATGGTCGAGATCCACTATGGGACTCCAACCTTTGGGTGTTCTTGCAACACCACCCTTCATAATAATCTGAACGTGGAATTGGAAGTGGTAATATCTACAGTCCAAGTGGCCTTTATGAACTGAAGGTCGAGATCAACTACGAATCCTTGCCCTTCAGGAGTCCTCAGCTCGCACTCAAATTAACTCCTTCGGAGTGTTATACCTTCGGATCTCTAGATATGGCGCCATGTGTTCTTCCGTTCAACGATAAGGATCTACTCCATTGTTCAGAGCTTCAAGAGGATGGAAGCCTTCCACCTCTACCCTTCCTTTCCCCAGAAATTCGAGAATTATGAATTGTCCGCAATCTTTTGACACATGTCCTTCTGATGGACGGTCCTGATTCTCTTCAGATTACTGGAATTCAAGAATCTGTAGACCTTCTTGACCAATTTCCTTTGGAGTGTTAAGGCTTCGGACTATAGGATCTGCTGACAAGAGTCTTTACAAATGGACAGTCTAGACTTACTTCGTCTCCCCACGACTTTAGGATTCCTCCCTCCTTTGCATTTGAGCTTGGAAAACCTTCGAACTCACGAAGTCCAAAGGACTTCCAGGGTTAAACCCTACACAACTTCTCAAGATCTTACGGCTTGTTGTATCCTACACCTAGATCCAATGAATGGGATATTTTCTCCTCCATGCACACTCCTCCTTTCATTGGACTCTGATATGACGGTTCATATTGCTTCCGACAATAGATCTAATGGATGTTATAGGTTATCCTCCCCTGCACATTGTGATTTCCCTCGAAACAAGGATTTCTCAACAAGTTTTCAAAGGCTCAACCCTTGAATATTTCTCTACGAGATGATTTCTCAGTCTCCACCTGCACCGCACCTCCTGAGCTTGAAATCCTTTAAAATTCAAGGGTCTTGGCCCTTTTATCCTTCAACGAATCCTTCTGCCCTCCTAGTAGAAAACACGCTCTTTCTCCTAATATTTACTTCGCGAGGTGGTTTAAGCCTCTGATTCCTTCCTGCACAACTCCAACACTTATTCTCCTCGAGACTCTGAAAGTCTGTGAGGTCCTTTCATGCACTCTTTGTGCTTCACTGACTCAATTCCTCAACACTTAGCTCAGTTTTGGCCTGGTGCGGAACTTTCATTGGACTTATTCAACTTTACCCTTCTCTGAGTGACTGTGCACTCTTTGCACCAGTTATTAGATGACTCAAACTGTTTCTCCTGAGAAAATGAGTCTGAAAATGACTTTCACTATGCACTCTTTATGTGACCCTGTGCATAATTTCACTTATCCTCTTGGCCACCTGCTCACAGAAATGCGAAATAGATTTCTCCTGCACTCCTTGCATCTGCTCAATGCACTCCTCGGAGAGCCTTTCTCAGAGTGTTCAACAACTCTGGTGTGTCTTCTTGCATAGTACTCGCTTCTGAGTTTTAATCCTGTTTTGGTGTGCCCACCTCACATTCTCTTTGTACGCTTGAGACAGAGTTCAAGACACACTCCTTGTGTTGGCTTCACAAAGTATTTTAATTACTCTGATGTACACTCCTTACACAATCCTAAGATCCCAGAACACTCAGAAAACAAGAAGACAGGGAAATCTATCTAATTCATACAAATGGAAATATACATGCACTAACAACATATATAAAACATACAGTAAACATTCAGAAAATGAACATAAATCAAACATAAAAACATAGAAACCTCATGGGCAGGAAAAACATCTCTTTTCTATTAATATATGAATGGTTCTGTAAAAATATTTACAAAGGTTGGACTACAATAGAGTCTTCAAATCTTTTTCTCTCCTGTCCTCTCTTGAGCTCTCTAATTCTCTCTACACAACTGACTCATGAATTTTGAAAAAAAAAATCGTTTACAAAGGAGGGGGTGTTGATCCTTCCTCCACCTACTCACATTGGATTATATTGAATTACCATTAATCAGAATCATGCCTAAATTTGCCTACTGTCAGCCATTAAAGGTGACTCTACCTGTTAGAATAAGTCGACATGTAGAAAGACATGGGCTTGATTTTCCTTAATCCTTAGAGACTTTAATTACATTTAATTGCATTAAAATTTTTAATTTGGGTTCAAAATGAGATTATTGGCACCTCTCTTTCCTTGGAGTTAATTCCTCCTAGTGCGCGGATGGGTTGTCCACTGACGCATTGCTGAGGTGGAGCAATGATACTGCATCAAAGAGGATGAGTTAGATTGATGGATGGGGCATGATGGCATAAGGGGAACACCAAGGTTAGGTGTGTCGGTCCCAAGGGGCATGACAGTTGATGAGCACATGGGTATGTGAAGGAGCACAAAGATTCATTTATACATGGGTTTTCGAAGGGGTGTGACGCCCCCTAACGATGCGATGGTTCATGATGGTGACATTTGGAGTGCTTATAAGAGAACAAGGGCGCACAACCAAGGAAGGAAAGTTTTTTGAAGACAAGAAGAGAAAGATATCTTTGTGATTATGAGACAGGCGTAGAGGGCGAGCTCCCTCAAGGAGCCAAGTCAGTCCACTTGGGAGGAATTGTGCTTCCTTGAGGTGTATTCGGTGGATAGAGTTGGGAGAAATTCTCTTGGGAAGATTTTGGCTAAGTATGGAAATGCAAGTCTGTTGGAGGCATGTGTCAGGAAGGAACAAAACTTGTAAAGTATGCAAAAACAAAGAGACAAAGTTTTGTGGAAATGAAGATACATCCAGTCTACGCTTGGAGGCACAATTGAGGTGCACCGTAGGTGGATGAGGATATGGTTGTGATGGAGAGTCTTGGTGATGATATGTGTATGAGTGTCATGGTGAGGTGAGGTGATTCATTTGATTTTGTCCTATTGTAAATCGAGTTGGTAATGATCATGTTCTAATTTTTTCTTAATAACAAATACTTTTTCAGATATTAGGCACAATTTGTGTCGCCCACACTATATCAGTATTTTTCTTTCAGTTGTTTCGCGGTTCTCTTGGTTTCTCATGGATGTATTCTTAAAAATGAATAAGTGTTAAAGAAATTAACAAATGTCTAAGTATACAAGAGTTTCATTAGAGTAGGAGTGTGACTTGTTGGTAGCCTAGAACAGAGTAAGGGTATTCTCTAGGTGAACATGCGTAGTTCAGACAAAGTATCCTTGGTGGTGCTAAGTGAGAAACGTCATGGTGTCACACGCCCTTAAGAGTTGCATGAGCACAAGGCATACAGTGGGGCATTATAAATGGTATCATATTTGATTTGTTTCATATTTTGGAGAATGATTGGGGAGATATTCACCACTATCTTGAAGATAGATGGTATTTGAGCAAACTTTGAAGGCATCTTGTTAGGAAGGTAGTTCAATGGGAATGTTTGCAGACTTGGTGAACAATTTGGTGCAGTGAATGTGTTCATTGTAGAATTTTCATTAGACTTACAATAGAGTTTTCGTTGACGATGCGATGGGATGGTTGAGCTAGGTGCACACCTTGTTAAGACCGAGAGAATAGTTTGTCGTGAAATGAAGCACTTGGAGAGGGTGGGTGATTACATAACAGATCACAAAACTTGTGGCAGACTTGGTTGGTTTGATTCGTGACGAAATTCAGTGTCAAACCTATTGTGCACACATTGGAGAAACCAAGCATAGATTTCTTTGGGAGAATCAAGAACTTGGGAAAGATAGTTGAACGCAGGATATGTTGCATGACTTATCGCATAGATAACCATAGAAGTGATCACAAAAGTGAAACAAAAATGGTGATCATAGAAGTGATCACGAAGGGGGAAAAGTTTTGGTTTGTAGCAAAGGTGAATAAATTAAGTGCATTGGACAACGTGGGGCGACCTAAAGAAAATCTACAATAGGCAGTTGGTTGGGCATGTTTCCATCATGGCATGTTCATATCGTGCATTTCCAAGAATAACAGTTGAGTTGAGATGGGTTGTTGATGACCACATCCTTCGTATGAGGTGACTATCCAAATATTTACAATGGTCGATTAGTAGAATTATGAATTGACAATCAAGCGGTGGATGCATGGTGCCTTGAAGTGGAAGTAGTCAAGGGGAAGAGATGATAACAAATTGGAGACAAGTTCAATCAACTGCATGCAAAGTTTGGGACTAAGACGGATTTTTGAAGTGGATAGGTGGACTTAGCCTTATATCCTAATGGAGGTATTGCAAGGTTGTGGAGTTGTGGACGGTGGTAAAGGAGAGGTCATGTAGAGAGTCAGTTTTTTGGGCAAGAGAACGTCTAATATAGCAGGATTAGAACATGGTTGGCTTGAGTTATTTCATTTTACAAGTGTTGCAGTGAGTTATTTGAAGGGAATTTATATGACTTGGTGGTTCAAGTGCATTCCTTTTCCGTGGAAAAAACCGACAGAATTTAGGGTGACTCAAGTAGTGTATATTTGAAGGAGTCTTGTAGCCGTTTGGGATGCCTTGGTTAGGAAAAACTGCAGAGAGCTTGGGAAAAACTGCTTGGATGAGTATTTTGGTGGACGCAGGAATATTTGGATGTAGTCATAGAGGTGGCTTGGGGAAGCTTCCTAACTCTTTGAGGAGGCACATTGGACAGGTCACTATGGTGAGTAAGAAATGAATTGTATATGTGTTGAGTTTGAGAGGAAAAGTGAGGCACCTTGGTACTTGGTGCCTTAGCCAAATTTTTAGTGTCTTCCTGATATACAAATATGGTAAAATTTTCATGATTTTGTTTATGATGACATATTTGGCCAATGAAAATTGTTTTGTAGGTTTGGAGAGTTAAAAAATATAGATTATTTTGTTTATAGATAAGATATGTTTAGATGATAATTTTTTTAGGAAGTAATTAGTTTTTGAGAATTATTGATTTGAAAAAGATATTTATTTTTAAAATGTCTTTTTAATCTAAAAATATGGTAGAATTTTCATATGGTACCATAGTTTTATCATGATTTAAGTCTTGATTTGTAGGCCATGAAACAATAATTTAAAGTTTTTTAATTTAAAAATAATTTAAATTATCAAAAATTTAATTTAAATTTTGGGTCAATGAGCATTTTTAATAATTTAGCAGGATATTTTAACAATTAAAAAAATTGTTACAAAATTAAACGAGTTAATTTACCATATTAATAAACATATCAATTATGTTTGTTGTAAGGCCTCGAGAGTTTTGCTTGTGCAGACTTCCACCATAGTTCGAATTATATAGGTAGGACGGTCCGTGCAAATGAGGAGAAAAATGTAGTCATATAGGGGAGAGTTGCGGAGAGTTGGGCACATGACTTTCCAAGGGACTACTCCACCTAAGTTTCCTTGCGATACAAGTCAGATGATGGACAGTTTGATGAAGGGTTGAGGGAAAGACTTGGATGCTCTACCAAACAGACGAATTTGCTAAGGCATGGGGAGCGCACTTAGGAAAATCGTCCTGACTCACCTAAGGGGTATGCACACCAAAGAGTGATGCAGACCCCCACCCTCACATGCGGCCCGCGCGACCTCCTGGTCTAGGATATTTCTAATTCATAGTTGAAACAACTCTTGAGCTCTTTTTGAGCCCCAAAATCAAACACAGGTCCTTTTATTTCTCATGTGCAGGTCGAATGCTAGACCCGCAGGTGCTTTTCCTAAGACCCCTTTCAAATACCCTTAAAAGTCAAATTTCGGGCACTAGTCCCCTTTGCTACTGGAGAAATCACATATGACCAAGGGCTATGACTAGGAGCTAATAGACAAGCGCTAATTCAGATGCTTCGAAACTTCGGGCTCTGGGCAATCTACCTTCACAACCTTCCAAAAATCATCGAACGCCGAATTCGGTGAACCTCCGAACTCTTATGGGATCAATGGTC
>JASDQU010363352.1:0-11844 GCA_032191745.1 Picea mariana
TCATCAAGAAGATAATATTTCCATACTATGGCTTGTAAACTATGTAAAGGTGTGATACAAAATCCAACCAAATGATTGATGGGTGAAGCCTTGAGTACTATCCATGATGCCACTAGAGGAAATATAGAGGGGTTCATTATGTCAAGGTATCCCAAGCCACATTTTTAAATTGATGTGGAGGAAATAACACTTATTACCTCTGGATTGTAGCTGAATTTAAATATTAAATAAGGGAACAATTGGGTAGTTGAGAATTACTCCCAATGTAAATGCATGGAATGAATGCAAGGTACATCCATGGGAATTCATGGACCGCCTGGTTGCATGGGAGGAAAATGATGGGTGCATGAGGGATGCATGGGAAAAAGGAGGGAGAATAAGACACATGAGTGTTTGTTTAGAAATATTGGTTGGCACATTTCTGGTCTAGGCTTGCAAGAGGAGAGCTTGTGCAATAGAAGTAGAGAACATGCGAGATATGATAGATGAGAATCAAAGCAAGGAATTTTTATGTGGCTAGAGTGAAAACATGACATGAGTTGAGGAGGAGATGAACTTGATGCTGGGAGGGAATCTGATAAACCTTGAGGAGGCTAGGTTGGTGTAAGTGTTTTCTACCAATGGTTGTGTGAAGGAGAGCGGCCTTCACTTTCCAAAATGCTCTGAGAACCTGCAAGTCTTTCCTGATGGTATCATGGATTGGCATGGGGGTGTCCAAAATGAAAAGAGATAAATAATACGATCCTATGGTTGGGAGGAAATGCCTTCACCCACGATAATTTGATTGGGAAATTAATTTACAAACACATAAATCTCCCATGTACCCTCTATTATATTGCAATTTGTATAAACATGCTATGCTTGCACAAGTTTCCCTTTATGTAATCATTGGGATTTGCAAGAGATGTGTAATAATGCAGTTTGTATCAAATTGTATGACACACTAAGTCACTATGAAAGGAATGAAATAAATATACAATTAGTAGCCTATGATTGCATAGTATATAATTTATAGGTTATTATATCTCTAATAATTGAGATTCAATGAATGAATGGATGCGTGTATTCTACTTCCTATATGCACGATAATTGATTTCTAGTTGTTTTCCCCTTGGGAGTTTAATTACAAACAACTTTTAAAGGAAAATTTATATCTCAGTGAAAAGCATGAGGCCCATGTGGGGAATGTCTGAGGTTTATTATTGAGCATGTGCTTTCAGGGAATACTGTAATTCCCTTAGTTCCCTACTCTCTTTCTCTCAAAATTTCATCTAGTTGAGTTTTACGTGAGTGTACAAGCCCCTTGTTAACAATTATTGAATATCAAGAGGGCAAGGTTGAATAGCCTAAGTTTTAGTATGAGTTCAAGGTTGTTTTCCTGGAAATGTATCTTAACCTAGATGCCTGAAAGGATTAGTATTAAAACCTGTGATTTTGGATGAGAAAACTCGTGGAAGAAAATATGAAATAACCATGTAGAAAGACACAACAAAATACTGTGGGACTACTAAGTTCGGATCCAGTACTTAACTCATTCAAAACCCCTGTGTAATCTAGAGTAAACCAGAATCATTGATTTGAAGCAGAGGATTGATCTCGACCATCCACTAAAGGAATGAATATTTGGCTAAGTGTTATAACCAGCCCTCGAAGGAACCACCATATCCTAGTTAGACATGGTTCCGCCATCAAGTTCTACTATCTATTCCTTACTTGTTATTCAATGAAACCCCTATGTAAATTGAGGAAAAATTCTAGTCGTTAGATTGGAGGGAAGGATAAACCCCCACTTCCATATTGCCACTGGAGATTAGGAATYCGGGGATAAATCCACGATCAACTGGGTCACTAAAGAATCAGAGGCCCAGACCCTTCAATTGGAATGGCCTCATTAAATCTTGGTGTCGGTTGGGAAAGGTTCCTGGAAATGGTTGCGACCCTTTCCTTTGTGATTGTATGAGTGGGAGGAAGATTGGGGCATGTGTCAATGACRTCAAGGTCACATAGTTGAGCCAACAAGATGAGGACAAGTGTCTACACCTGAGTGGGAAGGATCCTTATGCTCTGTGATGACATGTAGTTCCATTTCATCCCACATGTTGAGCTAGGGGTAGTCCACGTGTTTTGAAGGATAATGTGCCACATGTATAGGATAAGAATTTTTTTTGTATGAGGCTGGAGGATGTGATGATGTGTCRTGCCATGTCATTGTTCCACATTAGTGTGTTTTTYGGTCAKTTTATGATGTGTCATGTTGGCTTTCATGCCACATCAGGACCATGTGTCATTGATTCCAGCTAGATCATYAGATYGGGCATTCGAGGAATGAGTGCTTATGGCTTACCCTGGGGGTCTGATGCCCGATGGGGTATGGTGCCTGATGGGGTTGAGGKACTTGGTAGGTGTGTGTCCCGATTGGGGTATGGTCTCAAGGATCAGACCATCGGATAACCAACCACCRAGAAGGTTTTGGTTTTGTTGGTTGTGGGGATCCACAAGATCTAGGTGCACAATTAGGCATAGAACCACTCTAAAGTCTAGTCATGATTATGCAACATGTTTTTCAGTTAGTGGCCAAGTTGTTCCATGTTGAAGGGTGACATTTCTTGATATTTCCATCCACATTGGATGGTACGGGTGATGTGGAGCCGTGTGGAGGTAGGTGAAAAAAGGCTTGAAAAAAGTTAAAAGGGTCATAACTTTTGATTATGAGATCTGTTTTGAGCATGGTGACAGTTGTTAGAAAGATCTTGATCAAAAGATTCCATCTATGGGATTCATTTTGAGAAAGGAGTTAATGTGAGGAAGATGAAATTTTGACACCCCACCAGCCTAAGGAAGGGTTAGGGGGTTGGGTGTGTTACAAAATAGCATCATAGCTGACTTCAAACACTAGGATTGAAGGGGCCAGAGAACGATCACAAGAATGGTATACCAAGGCTAAGATGAGCCTGTTGGAAAGTGTTTTATTCCTTAAAAAAAAAATTATTAGCTTCACAAACTTCTTAAAAGAGGGATTGTAAATTAAATATTGTTTCCAAAATTCCTTACTTCAAAAAGTCATGGAATTTTCCTTAATAAATCCAACATAAATTTAATCACGCTAAGGCATGCTAATAGAAAAAGAGTAATTCCATTGACTTGTTGGAATTAGAAAGACTCCTATTGGAGCTTGAATATGTTGGCATACATTAATGGTTGAATCTAAATGTAAAATGGAAGAAGAAACAAAATCTTGTTATAGGTCTCCATGAGTCCATAAATGGATGAGTTGGATTTTATTAATTAATATGTAATGTTGTCTATGAGTATGGATTGATATATCCCTGTCAAATTTGATGAATGTATAAATAACTCCTCATGTTTGGAGGATTGTTGGAAATTTTTCAAGGTCAACTTATTTGACCTATAGTAAAAGAAACCAATTGTTGGGGCATCCATTTAAGCAGAGTAAATGGATTTTAAGAGAATAAATTATTCATTTACTTGGTATTGAGGGGTTCCATAAATTAATGGTGTGCTTATTAAGAACCTCTATTATTATAACATGGATATGTTTCCAATGCATATGGAAATTATAGAGCATGTGTTTAACATGCATATATACTTAGAGCATTCTATTATTAGCTACAAAATATAGTGTGTTGATGGGTCATTTTGGGTTATTAAGGATCTTATAAAAACAAGAAAAGTTAACATCATGAATGAGAATTTTGATGATGTTATTTCTTACAACCTTATGAAGCTAAGGAAAAGGATCAATAAGGTGTTGATCCAAAATCTGGTAAAAGGAGTGCTTGGGTATTCCCAAAAGATCACTAGATTAGATAACATCTAGAGAAGGATGGTTTAAGGAATGAAAGGGAACATAAATGGGCATTTTCTACCCTGGGTAATGTGTGATTACCTAAGTGATTCCTAAAATATGGGATTCTCTTATGGAAAATGTGCAAGAGGGATATCTTTCTTATTGTTTCCACATGAAAGAGAGCAACATATTTATTTACAGACCTGTGATACTTGTCATGGGAATTATTGTAAGATCTCATCACGAAAGGTTGATATTAAGATTCAACAAATGTATATGAATGATATAAAAATGTGCAAGTGATGCACATGCATGATATATATATGTATATATATGCTTGAGTGCATGAATTGAATGTGTTATAGGGTTGCCTCGTATGAAGGAAGATATAAATAAGTGGATTGTAAGGAAAGATTAGTACTTGCCATGTTTTGGGTAACACTATGGATGCATAGCTGACCCTATTTTGAAGGGTCTAWWTGTTTTCTTTAATACTAGCTTGAGGGGGTTGTACTCCCTTTTCCTCATAGAGAGMTAGTGTAAAACRATAAAAGGTAAAATGAGCAATAATGCTCTGTTGTTATGAATATAAGGAAATATGTTTATGCCTTCAAATTTTTCATGAGAATGATTGAGAGAAATCATAAGACAATGATTTTAAGCAAAYGTTCATGTGAAATTATAAAGTGTACCAGTGGTAAACACACATATATTATGTTGATGCATGTGGTTAAGTGCATGTAAGCACAATGTGGATATGAACTGATGGAGTAAATGTRCATGGTTGAATGTGTAGTTTGAATGCATAATAAGGATACATGATTATATTCTTGATGGAATATTGGGTAACCAACTGAAATGTTAAATTTTATGCTAACACATGGGTTGAGATCATTTCAGGTGATGATGGATATGAAACAAGGGAGTTCCATGTTGAAGAAGTTCCATGTGGAGGAACTGTGTAAAGAATTTGTTAGGAGAACATAGACTTGCAAATTGATGACTGCTATAAATTAGGTAGTGGGATGAAAATCCTATTTGTATAAGAATCCTGGATTACATTTTAAAAGATAATGCATGTATGGGAGACATGCAAATGAATATTATTCCTTCTAATTTTATTTGGTGAATGTGCAGAATGCACTGGATCATAATTAATTTTTAAGCTAATTTTAATGTTGTAGTATGATGTTACATCCATGAAAGGTCAAGATGAACTTGACTAAGACTGGTCAAGGAATGGAGTAGGCAGATCCCAAAATGGATAAATTGCAGAAGAAAATAAGGAGGAAAGGGAGAAGTTTTTTATCACTCTTAAACTATGACTATTTAGTAGAGTTATATGCTTCTAAGGAAACCATTAAAAATGGAGGAAGAAAACTAATTCAATGATGACGATTGAATTAACACTGTGGGTAATGTCGTGTTATGAAAATGGTAGAAAGGTCTTGGAAATAGTTAAGCTAAGCTAAAAATTCCAGAGTGTGCAAAGGAGTTGGAAAAAGGGAGAACCCCTTGACTCCTCTCTTGTTGATTATTGTATTTCTTTAGAATTAGAAAATCATTATATGCGAATGTTTCTGGAATTAGAGTTTTGATGGTTGTGTAAGAGTACAACCAAATGAAATATTTTTATGATTGTACTAGTGAACCCATTGAGAAATAATGTGATAGAGTGCATATAAATATGCTAGGACATATCTGAGAATGTTTGTTGATGTAAAATTATATGGTACATGCATTTTGATTTAACATGACAACTAATATAGTTGAAAATGTGATGATGTCGGCTATGTGTAGGAAAAAGGAATGGAGTTGTTGAATAAGACAACTGCCAATGGTGGACAACCTCATGCAGAGGATAAAAATAAGAAGTCTATTGATAGAAAATATTCATGAAGGGACCTTAGGATTCCCCATGAACCACCACTGATGAGGTAACATCAGAAGGATTGTTGGCATCCAGGACAAGTATAAAGTTTTCATGCCCATGTGTCATGAGATTTGAAAGGGATTGGGTAAGAATCCCTTATGAATTGTTTTATATAGTGATGATATATTTATGATTATGATTGATTGTTGTATGTCATTGACACCGAGGAAGGGTGTGATTCAGGAAAAAAATAATCTGAATGATAGAGGGAAGAACCTATGGAAGTCAAGGATGGTTAAATTCCTTGCATGGAATTTATGAATGAATGTGTCATGGACTCACTGATTAATCATGAATGATTATGAATAAGAAGTGCTCATAAGTCACATTGGTTAAATGCATTGAAGGAATCCATGTTTTTATGAGAGGGAATGTATAGGACTGCCCATTATGGAAGGAGGGACTTCCAATAATCCAATAGAGTTGTGAAAATGGTAAAGAGAGAAATTGAGGTGGCCATGATATTGGCACCTTGGTTACCAACAAAGAAATAATGCATTAATGCATTATGCGATATTTTAATCTCATGTTATATTATGTTGAATTGCGTTCATTTTCATCTCAAAGAAGGGAACATATTCATGTTGTAATAATGAATGTTGATAAATAATCCATGTAGTGAGAGGTTGGTTGAGTTCCAACTCACCATGGAGAAATGCCTAACATAAAATGTGGCAATTTGAAATCAATACAAGGGTCCATTGTGTGTATATTTTGCCATGGACATTGGCACATTGGTTGAATTCTTATGAAGATTGAATGCATTATAGAAAGATTGATGTGCGAAGAAAAAGTGTATGCAAGGAATATTGATTTCCTTCTGTTTCATATGATTAGAGAACATAAGTGATGTAATTGTAGTATGCACAATTTTAAGAAATGTTTGTGAGCCACTGTAATGTGCAATGAAAATTCAATGTGCATGAGAAAACTAACAATTTGTTTGGTTGTGTGATGATTGAAATTGCAGGAAAGACGATATTAGATATGGAAGCAATGTAAGTCCATAAGGAAGGTCGATGCCTACAACTATAAAGAGCCAAATTTTTATGAGAAGGAAGTATTATACTTGTGGAATATGGTTCCTATATGGAACAAATTTGAAAACTAATATGTGGAATTTGAAAATCTGTGGGAATCATATTTGAAAATTTTTGATTGAAAATGGATGTAAAAATATCTCACAATTACTGTATGCATGTGATACAAGTGAGATGACAGATCTGTCCTAAAGGGACAGATGATGGTTGATGAACTGGAAAGTATGGAAAAAGGCCATTGTTGTGACATGAAGACCCTGTATGACATCATCACCTTGATATGGTTTTGTTGTGTTAGAGTGGGCCTGAGGGATGCCTCAACTATAAGACTCAATGACGTCTCTTAACTCTTCCTATGCGATAAATCCTTGGCAGGAAAGATGGATCGCCTGAGGGTCTGTGAAACAGAGAAGGGGATGTTTGAGTCTGGAAGGTGAGTGATCGCAAGGAAGAGGAGACTTAGATAACTCTTTTTATCTATTCATTAGGGTCATGATCACAGTGAATATTTCAAAGGAAAAATAGTGAACTGAGTAAATGTGGCATCCATATGGATGTAGATCCATGAATTTCACAGATAAGTATTTTGTTGAAATGTACATTTCCTCATGAATTATGAAAAACAATGAATATTTATGCTTTGAATTGGCCTTAACATGCATGATGTTTGATATTTGTTGTAGGCATGAGTTGGAATTCTAGGGGTATGTAAATAAACCAGACTATGAGGAAAAAGGGTGCATTGTTGAAGTGGTTGTTGAAATGCAGCCATGGAAGATGTTGTTGAAACGCAGCGAACACTGAGGATGATGTTCCTTTTTAAGGGGGATGGGATGTAACACCCCATTTTTAACCCCCTGAATTTTTTTTCAATTAATTATGATTAATGATGATTATCTCAACATGGAGATAATATTTCCATGCTATGGCTTGTAAACGATGTAAAGGTGTGATATAAAATTCAACTAGTTGACTAATGGGTGAAGCCTTGAATACTAGCCATGATACCACTAGAGGAAAGAGAGATGGGCCCATTATGTTAAGGGATCCCAATCCACCTTATTAAATTAATGTGGGGGAAGTAACACTGATTTCTTCTAGTTCGCAACTGAAGTCAAATATTAAAGAAGGGAATAGTTGGGTAGTTGAGAATTACTCCCAATGTAAATGCATGGGAATGAATGCAAGGTATGTCCATGGGAATTTATGGACTGACCATATGCATGGGAGGAAAATCATGTGTGCACAAGGGATGCACAGGAAAAAGGAGAGAGCAGAAGATGCACGAGTGCATGCTGAGAAAGATTGGTTGCAATTATGGTTTGGGCTTGTGAGAGGAGAGTTTATGCAACATAATAAGAGAACATGTCGAGAGATGGCATACGAGAATCAGAGTAAGTAAGTGTTTTATGTATGGAGTGAAAACCCGACCTGAGCTGAGGAGGCCATGAACTTGATGCTGAGAGGGAATATGATAAACCTAGAGGGGATCTAGGGTTAGGTGGGTGTAAGGGTTTTCTACTAGTGGTTGTGTGAAGGAGAGTGGCCTTCACTTTCCAAACTGCTCTAAGAACTTGAGAGTCTTCCTTGGTGGTATCATGGCTTGGCACGGGGTTGGCCAAAATGTAGAGAGATAAACCATTTGACCCTGTGGTTGGGTGGAAAGGCCTTCACCCATAGTCATTCGACTGGGAAATTAATTTACAAAAAAATAAGTCTCTTGTGTACCCTCTATTATACTTCAATTTGTATAAACATGTTATTCTTGCATAAGTTTCCTTTTTTGTAATCACTAGGCTTTGTAAGAGATGTGTAATAATAAAGTTTGTATAAAATTGTATGACTCACTAAATCATTGTGAAAGGAATGAAATGAGTATACAGTTAGTAGGCTATGATTGCATAGTATATAATTTATAGGTTATTATACCTCTAATAATTGATATGGAATGAATGAATGGATGCACGTCTCTTACTTCATGTATGCACAATAATTGATTTCTAGTTGTTTTCCCCTTGGGAGTTTAATTACAAATAACTTGTAATGGAAAATTTAGATCTCAGTGAAAAACATGAGACCCATGTGAGGAATGTCTTAGGTTTATTTTTGAGTATGTGCTTTCATGGAATACTTTAATTCCCTTAGTTCCCTACTCTCTTGCTCTCAAAATTTCATCTAGTTGAGTTTTACCACTACTACATATTCAAAAAAATCCAACGAACTATTTCTGACGGTACAGACAAAATTGGTCATAATGTTGAAAAATACAAGATAAATATTTAAATTTTTCATTTTTTAAATCCCTCCCGAATTCGTCACACTTGCGATAGAAATGGACGTTCACCGCACTTGCGATGGAAATGGACGTTTTTCGCACTTTCGACTTCTAGGACAAGGTGTCGTTATTTGGACAAACCTCTATATTCGTCTCAATACCAACGATACTACTGCTAACCATTATTCTCTTCAAATGGTCACCCACTGTTTGACAAAGTCAACATTGACTTGGTCAACTGTTGTTGGAATTCCAATGGACAAAAAAATATAAATATGTTGCATTTTAGAGATGTTGCGATAATTTTTCTATAACAACGATGGTTCATAAAGGGTATAAGGTGTTTTGTCAAGTGAAAAACAGATTTATTTTTATATGTCAATTGCATTATAAAAATATAATAGATATTCTATTGCACCACTCAATTTTATAAKATAATAATCACTGTATTTTTGTGGGGAAGAATGTTAGAAAATATTAGAGATGGGAAAAAAAGTAAAGAGGGTGAAAAGGGTGATGGTAAATGTTATTTCCCTTGCAAAATATGTTGTATTGCACGTCTCATAAGAATTTTAATAACAGCAACTAAAACACATCGTAGGAGATATGGGCACATTGACGGGGGATCGAATGAATATCGTTATGTGGTAATTAGATATATATTTATTATATGTCTTTATATTGATTATATTTTTAAAATTTTGTATTGTTTTAATATTTGTTATACACACTAATTTTGCATGATTGTTTTTAATTATAAAGTTAGAATTTCCCCCTAATGTTTTGTAGAATGCACCAAGTAGTAGTAGAGATGATGTTGTACAAGTTGGGGAACATAAAGAGAATAATGGAGATCAAGTTAATGATCCCATGGAAGAAGATGAAAATAATAACATTTGAATATGATGGGACAAATCAAATGATCCAAGAATTTTTGGCGCAGTCGGATGAGGATGGGGACATAGATGGTATTTATGATGAACCTCTGATAGAAAAAGAAAATAAATGACTTTATAAATGCTCAAGAGAAAATCTTCTCTCCGCTACATTGTTGTTGGTGAACTTCAAGGTTATGAATCATTTGTAGAATACTTGTATGACATAGATCCTAAGGTATGTAATATATTCCATCACATATACATAAAGGTTGATTTTTTCCTCTTTTTTTAGTGTTAATTAATTTGTAAAATAAGAATGCAATATTTACAATTAATATTCTTTACATTAACTAAATATTTTTTATGTTGTAGATTGTTAGGTGAATTTTTGTTACCATCGTCAAATATTTTACCTCGCACATATCGAGATTTACATGTCATTATGAAAGACATTGGAATGGAGTATCAAACTATAGAAGCATGTTTTAATGATCATATTATATATTATGGACAACATGCATCGAAAACAAAATGTACACAATGTCATATCTGTGGATATCAAACCGATCAAGTAACAAAAAAGGTGCCTCAAAAGGTTCTTTGTCATATTTCCATAATTCCACATTTGCAACAATTGTTCAAGTGCAAAAGCATAGAACAGTTTATGGATTACCATGCACATAATAGAAGTGGAGATGTTGTTCTTAGAATACCTGCATATGGTTATGCATTTAGGGAAATCGAGTAAAAATGGGAAGAATTTAAATATGAACCTTGTAATGTTAGGCTTTCATTGGCAGTTGACGGTGTTAATCCATTTAGAGAGCTTAGGTCTATTTACTCAGTGTGGTCTATTTTTGTTATCAATACTAACATTCCTCCTTGGATTTATATAAAGAGGGAGAACATAATGTTGACAATGATTGTTCCAGGTATTTGTTTACATTAATTTTTCAAATGTAACATTTTCATTTGTTTCATTTTTTGCAAAATATATTTTATTTATTTATTTACTTATATATACATATCATTGTAGTAATTATGTGTAATTTAAAACAATTAGGTAAGTACCAAGTTAAAGATATGAATATATATATCAAGCCTCTTATAGACAAGCTACTAAAGTTATGGGCCGACATCACTATGTATGACATCTGTAAACCAATCGGGGAGAAGAAATTTCAATTTAGTGGAATACTTGTATGGAAAATTCATGATGCCCTAGGACTAACACATTTTTCTGGTATGTAACATTCTCTTGCACTTTAATACTATATAATTATTTAAATTTATCATGCATGTTTTTTAAATAATCCCATTGTGTAATTGACATTAATCCATCTATTGCAGGTCTTCAAACAAAGGGTAAATTTGCATGTCCATTTTGTGGTCCTAAGATGAAGTATTGTCATTCAAAAAGTTTAGGAAAGATGGTGTTTGATGAGTATAGGAACTTCCTCCCTAAGAACCATAGGTATCGTACTACTGAAACATATTTTCAATGGGAAATAAGAGACTAGATTAAAACCACGAAGAATGACACCTCAACCATGGAGGTTGGAATATAAAAAAAATCGTCAAGGTATGTAAATTATTTATGTATCATATATGTAATGTTTTGAATATTTATTTAATTATTGAATTTATTTTACTGTATTTGATAATTATTTTTGTGATTTTTTTTATGCTTTATCAAGGCCGCCATTGTGAATGTATTAATAATGGGATTCCATGAGGAATGAAATGTTATCCCACTCAATTCATGAGGTTGCCCTACTATGAGATAAAAATAGCTCATTTGTTTGATAAAATGCATATCGGGAAGAATGTGATAGAAATGTTATGGTGAATCATAGATGGTAGGAGGGATAAAGAAAAAAATTGTCAAAATTTGTACTGACATTCAAGCA
>JASDQU010363355.1:0-11679 GCA_032191745.1 Picea mariana
TATTGTTCACATATTCGCCTCCATTATTTGTTCTTAACTTTTGAATTTGATGACCAGATTATCTTTCTACAAGGGCCTTGTAGGACAAAAACTTGTCAAAAACTTCACTCTTAAGTTTTAATAAGTAAACCCAAGTACGCCTGGAAAAATCATCAATGAAAGTTAAGAAATACTTGCACCCAGAAAACAAAGGAGAAGATAGTGGACCACGCAAATCACTGTGAACAAGTTGTAAAGGGCCCGAGGCATGCCAAGAGGCACGTTTGTCAAAACTGTCCCAATGATGTTTGTCGAGAAGACAACTGGCACAAACACCATCTATGAATGAAACAAGAGAAAGAACAGTCACCATCTGTTGATTACATAGTTGTTGCAATGAGAGATAGTTTATATGACTAAACCACTCATGCCAAAGTTTGCTCAAGTCATCGCTATGAGTAACAAAAAATGATGAAAAATATGATGACCCAAAGTTGTCAAAATTGTACAACCTAGTAATATCATCAACGATTCCAGTTGCAAGAACATGCTTAGGATATTTTAGATCCTTGATTACAACTCAGTGAGGTAAAAACTCGACGGTTTTACCTTCACCTAAATGAGTGATTTAATAGACTGATAGAAGGTTACAGGAAAGACTTGGAACACATAATACATCATTGAAATGACCATTATCTACATGAATTGTTCTAGATCCTACAACACTAAGAGATCTATCATCACCAACAAATATTTTCTTGGTGTTACATTCATTTAGAGAAGAAAATATGGCTTTATCCTTAGCCATATGATAATATGCTCCAGAATCAATAAGCCACTCATCAGAAGTAGAAGTAGAACTAGAATTTGTATTGAAGGAGAAACCATAAGTGGAAAGTGCATGTCCATGAGAAGAAGAAGAAGAAGTAGAATCAATATTGATGTTGTGTTTCTTCATCGCTGCTTCTAAAGTTTCCATCTTCTTGAAACATTTAGACTCATCATGACCATCTTTATCACAAAAATTGCAATGTCTGTCAATCTTCTTATTTTTATATTTTGCTCATTTGTCACCATTAGGAGTTGAAGTTGTCTGAGTGGGTTTGGGACCCTTATGTTTCTTGTTTTTGTAGGAAGGATGTTGCTTCTTGGGATACTTGGGTTTATCTTTATTCTGGGAAACTAAGGCTTTGTTGGAGGTACCTGCAATGTTGATCACTCCAAGTTGTACAAGCTTATCTTCTTCTCTAATCAAAGCAGTGAAAAAGAAATCAAGAATGGGTTTTTCATAAGATTTCCCTAGATCCTCTCTCATGGCATAAAAGGTAGATACAAACACAGAATATGCACTACCTAGCTTAGAAAGAATAAGATATATGCAACGCTCTTCCTCCTTTTTTATCTTACATTCTTCACATAAATTTTTGAGTGTTTTAAACCTAGATAGATAGTCTCCAAGGCAAGAAAAATCACTTGGAATCAAGGTCAGTATTTGATTTTCTAACTGTTGTGCTCGAATAATATTGAGTTTACCAAACATAGATTCAATCTTTACCCAAGCTTCTTCGGGGTCATCAATTTCTTGAAGGTGGTACCTTAAATCAGGAAAGATGGACATTCCGATTAGTCCACGTGCTTCGTCACTCCTATTATCCAACTTGGATTTATTATCATCATAAATGGGTGCTTTTTCTTTTCCCAAGGTAATCTGGTACAAGCCTTTACTTCTTAATAAATCTTCCATATGAGATTTCCATTGGAAGTAGTTGTTGTTGGTAAGAAAGACATTACTTGTAGAATCCATATTAAATATGCAGATAATATGGATTTAAAAACTAAAACTGATGAGCTGGATGGAAATAGGTTGAAAAGTTATGCGGTTTTTAAAAAAACGACATTGAAAACGAACTTCTGAAGTGAGAGTTATGCCCTTTTTAAAAAAGGCATAAACGGTAACCAAATGACCACATGATAGTGTAAGTTGCTTTATGGAGTGACCCAATTTTATGAAGAGAAGTGGGGATCACTTTTACAATGAAGTTACTTTATAATAGAAAATCTGCATGAGTGAAATACACTTTACAATTTTAGCATGAACGTTTCAAAAAAAAGTAACAAAAGAGAGACTTGAACTCAAGACCTCTTACTTAATAAGGCAACTTTTAACCAAATGATCTAGCAAAACATATTGTTATGTTTAGAAGGAGGATTAGGGTTGTTTTTATTGTTGTTGTTGTTGTTGTTGTTGTTGAAGATGGAATTAGAGAGTGTGCTAAAAAAAACTCTTTTCACACAAGGAAAAAATTGTGCTTCTCGATGATAACAAGGGTTAGATCTCGGTTAGCTTACCCGGAAGATGCACCTTTTCCTATTTGTTTCTAATTTTCCGAGATCGCATAAGGAGCAGGGCAAAGAGAATACATAGATCTAAAAGAGTACCAACCCGGAAATAAAAAATATAAAACCAAAATACTTCTCTGCAAAAAATTAAAAAAATACGTATTCAAACTTTATACCTCTAGATCTGACTGTAATGGCGGTATCTTGGGAAAACGGAAACCTTTTCGAGTGAAACGAAAATTTTTATTGACTAAAATGAGTGCTTTGGACGCAATGGAACAGTCCCATCAGCCCAAAAATGTATGAAAATGGTAGAAAATGGAGATGAGGCAACTCGGCTTCACGATCTCGATCTACAACAGGAGTAGGTCCTCAAACAGGCTCTGATACCATGTTTGAAAAAATAGGTATTCCAATAGAGGATGAACACCTTCAGTAACCACTCACATAACCAGATCAAAGATCAGCACACCGATGTTTTTATGTGATAAAACCCCTACGGAGAAACATCCACGACCCCAGCCAACGCAGCCACTTGGAGCAGTTTATTAATGCAAAGAAAAAGATTACAGAGAGATTTTACAAGAGGGTTTCTCACAATCGATCATCGACAAATGAACCCCCATGCTCTTTAAATAGAGATCATGGACCAATCGGGTGTTAAGCCACGGATCAATGACAAAAAAAAAATTTTCCATAACCAATTCTATATATTTTAAATATGTAATTTAACAAAAAAAATATTGAATGATATTTATAAATGTACTTCATAAATTAAAAAAATGGAGTATTTGCATCTGTATTTTTTATTTATTTTTTTCAATTTATCAACATTACACATATACTTTATATTAAGGGATACTAGCATAAACTCATGTGAACTTCTATCTATCATGAATTGAGAGGGATCAAATATCTTAAGGTGCAAATTTTTTTTCATGTATTAAAACTTGAAAAAAAGTTTGCACCTAGTGATATTTGAGCTCTCATGGTGCATGATAAATTTGCACTTAAAATAGATTTATGCTTGTTAAAGTCCCAAGTTTGATAATATGTCTCATTACATAATTCATTTAATAATATGTGATGATCATATATTTTCCTATAAGAATAAATGTTCACTCTATTGACATTCATTTTATTCAATTTTTTTGTGAATATTTGTGTACATTTATTTCTATATTCTATTCTTATTGTAATTACATTGGTTTTATTTTATTTATGTTTCTCCTATTTTGATTTACATTTTATTCCATATGGACTCAGAAACGGCAATCCCACAGTCATTGCCGTATCAAAAGCGAACAACCTTATCATAAATTATCAATACTAATCTTGACCGGGACCTTAAAATTAAATTTTTTTCTTATTTACCTACCATGTGATTAAGAAAAAATGCAAACTGTAATCAACATACCGAAGAAATCAATAGACAGGCGTCCATCACTGTAGCGATATACAGGTCTACCAAAGTAGGTTTCTCCATAGGGAGATTCTCTGCAGCCTCCTTATTCGGGAAAGCAAAGTCGAGTCGCTGAAGTTAAATATCGCGGTAAAGTTGCAGCTACAGTGACAAAGTATCAGCAGCAGAGCCGGCATCAAAAGAAACAATCGATTACTGTAGCAGCGGTCCATTGCTGAAGATAGAATGCTAGATCGGGCGCAACAATAATGATCAAATGCGAAGGTTTCAAATGGAATCAAACTCTTGGGCCTTGACGCTGACGGACTGCAGGCCTAGCATATGAGTACGGCCGAATATATAGTGATCGGCATTCATAACCCGGAATCTTTCACACTTCTCTGGCAATCCTGAATCGAGTAGAACGACACACGAAAAATGCCATCCCTGTTGGATCCATGTGGAAACTGTGTTGGAAATAGTAGGATTTAGTTTCAAGGAATTGGCTGTTTTTCTAAAAAAATAATGGGAGTATTGTATACATTACAGATATAGATGGTTTAATTTGAGTGTGCAATCAAAATTGGTTGCTCCATTGTATTTTGTATCTAAATATTGGTTTGTTAACCAAATTCTTATAAAGATAAATGGAAAAACAACAATTGATTGCTGATTTGACTCATTATTCCACAATTTAGGTAAATATGGTTTGTTGACCAAATTCTTATAAATATAAATTAGAAAAAAAACAATTAATTGCTGATTTGACTCATTATTCCATTACTTGAGTTTACTCGTTATTTTAACTGTCACTCTCCTTAAAGGGTTAGGGAGGTTTAGACCTTAACATGTCTTCCCCTTTAAAAAACAGCATTGTTCTCAAGATTTGACATATAGAAAGTGCTCTAAAATGGATATTGGTTCCCATGTGGTATTTTATGGCTGTGTATCTTTTTATTGTATTAAAACTTTCCTAATCTTGTACTTGGTGAGATGAAGCTTTCATTTGTCAAGGATGGTCTCTAGTTGCAATCAAATGGAGCTTTTTTTATTTAATTTAGAAAGACCAGTTTGAACACGGAAACTCTATCTATCCATTTTCTTTAAGCAGGAGACATGGCTTAGAAGTGTTAATTTGCAATCCAGTGGCCCAATAGTTTGACGATCATATAGAGGTCGTAAAAAATTGGAGTAAGCCTTTCGTGGTCTTCTTTGAGGGATTTCTTCTTATACTTGCAATGCTAATCATCTTGTTGCTTCATCCCATTTTGATCCATGAATAGATTATCTTTGAGAGTGAGTAAAATGTCATCTAGAGACGTAAAGGTTTTTTCAACCTATTGTACCTTGCAGACACCTTGTAGATAAGCTAATATGGATGTAACATTTTTTCGCCCTCAAATGTAGTCATACCAGTGGCACCATGATAAGTTCTATTGTACTACCATTTATCTAGGTTTAATCATTGAACCCATTGAAAATATTGCTATGAAGTGAAGCACCTAAAATATGATTCCAAACACTTGTTGATAGATCAAAACTAAAGGCAGTGCTAAAATTCAATTGATTGCCTTGTAGCCTAAACAATTAATTCTAGAAGTTATTAGTGAAAGTTGGATCACTGCCCATGACAATAGATTGTGGTATACCATGTAGTTTTAATATGTTATCCATGAAGACTTGAGAAACCAAGAAAGCTTTTTAGGGGTGTTGGAGGGAACACAAATGAGCATATTTGGAAAATCAATGATTTATTTCCAAATGTGATGGAATTAATGATTTATTTCCAAATGTGATAGAATTTTTTTATCCAAATAGTAGGTGGAATATGTAAAGGTTGTAGTGCACCTACGGTATTTACTCTTTCTTCTGTATTCACTATTTATCCCTTGGGTAGTTGGAAAATTTATTTTTTTTGTGATGCATGGAGTTAACATAGTTACCAACTTATTTTTTGGGGGGTCAGTTTTTTACCCAGTTTTTAAAAATGGTGCTACCTGTACCACCCCCCTCCCTTTTTAGGTGGTTTTTTTATATTTTAAATTTTTTTATACATAAGGTTTTCACTTTTTTTTTTTTAAATGATTGTATCTTCTTTTATTTTCAAATTGTTCAAAAAAAATTATATTTTTCTCAACTGTGTTTTTTCTTCTATTTTCAAACTTTTCTATTTTTTTATTTTTTTTTTATTCAATGGTGTTTTTAATCATATTTCCATGCTCCATCCATTGTTAAAAATATTGTACACCATTTATTTATTTTTAAATTAAGATTTTTCATATAATTATGTGTTTATGATTCTATATTTTTAAATATAGTGGAAAATATCATTTTAACACATTGTTTTACCTTTACTTCAATATATAGAAAATAATTGTAGTTAAATAACACTATTTTAAAATATTTACCAAAAAGATATAATTCATTTTTTTTTATCAATTAAAATTGAAAATATAAAAAAACAAAAAGAATCGAAATTAAAATAAATAAAAAATAAAAACATTTTAAAAACAAATTTATATTAAAAAATTAAAAAAATAAATAAAAAATAAAAACATTTTAAAAACAAATTTATATTAAAAAAACCATTAAAAAAAACTTTAAATTCTAAAGAGAAAAATAATAGCATAAAATTATTTATATATAGTAAGGAAAAATGAAAAAAAAAATTATAACCAAAAAAAACATTAAAAAGTGAAAAATATACCCAAAAAATTTAAACTCAAATTAAAAAACCTAAAATTAAAATTTTAAAAAACAATTAACAAAAATAAGTTAAAACACATTGAAATTACAAAAAAACAAAATTAAAATTTATATAAAAAATCTTAAAAAACAAAATTTAAATAAAAACAAATTCATTGATATATAACAAAATTAAAACATATCATTTAATTGTGGACCATCTTGTTACCTTTAGGATCATTGCAGAGGAGTTCCACAATACTAAAACCAATATTTTTTGTTATTTTGTTGACTTTAGAAAAGCTTTTGACATTATTCCTAGGAAAAACCTTTGGAATAGGTTGGAAGAGATAAAAGTGTCTCTTGAGTTGAGGGCTGCTACAATAAGGATTTATGAGAACGTTATTGCTAAGTTTAAAAGCACTGAGGGTTGGTCAAAATAGATTAAGTGCAATATCGGAATCGAACAAGGTTGTCCCTTGTCCCCTACCCTTTTTGGCATATACATTGATAAGTTAGAAGAATGCTTGGAAAACTCAGGTTGTGTCATCCCTACTCTCACTGGTATTGTCATCAATCTTCTTCTTTATGCCGATGATATCATTCTTATGGAAAGGATTCCCCATGATCTTGAAAACCAACTAAGAATCCTCAAGGATTTTTGCTCCAATATGGGTATGACTGTTAATACTGATAAGACTAAAGTCATGATTATTAAATCCAATAATATCCCTTATGATACCTTTGTATGTGACAACAACAACTTGGAGAAAGTGACTTCATACAAATATCTTGGAATTGATATTCACCACAAGCTCAGTTGAAATTATAGCATTGAGAAAATGATTATTGGGGGATGGAAATCTTATTATGGGCTTGAAAACAATTGTAAATCAGTTGATCTTTGGAGTTGGGATAAGAAGAAACTCCTCTTTGAGACTCTTGTTACACCTATTATTTTTTATGAATGTGAAGTCTAGGGTTGTAGTATCTCTCGTGAATCCTGGAGAAAGATAAAGCAAATACAAAAGAATTTTATAACCTATAATCTCAAAATTAAAGGAAATACGCCCTATCCCATCCTTCTCATAGAAACAAGTCTCTCCCCCATTGAGAGCATGGCTATGACTAGATACCTAATGTATAAGAACAAGTTAAACAACATGGAAGACAAGAGGTTACCTAAAATTGCTTCAAAATCAAGTCATAACCACCATCGACTCAAGGGAGGATGGCATAAAGACGCCCGGTCTTGGCTAAACTATTGGGGAATCATGGAAGAAACCATTTTGCAGAATAAAGATATTATTAAAAAAAAACGTCAAATCAAAATTTAAGGAAAAAATGTGGTGTGATAAAGAGTTAGAGGAAAAAAGAAAATTAAGGTATTATAAAGATGTAATCAACCCTAATCTAGAATATCAAAGTTATTTATCTATTTTGCCAAATGTAAAGAAAAAAATAAACATTGCTAAGATAAGAACAAATTCTCACGAGCTCCATAGTGAAACTGGGCATTGTTCAATGCCTAAAACGCCATGGGATGAAAGAGTGTGTCACCTTTGTGACACTAAGAAGGTTGAAGATGAAAAGCACTTTCTCTTAGATTGTCCAACTTATACCTATATAAGATCTCATTTTCAAAATATTGATCACACTACCAACCTTCCTAACCTCTTAACTCAACAAAAGTATGGTGATCTTGGAAAGCTTCTCTTAATGATTTTCGAGCACAGAAACAAAATTCTAAAAAATCACAAATAATCACTTACCCTCTTAAGGTGGACATTAATCATCATCATCATCATCTAAAAAAATTAAAACATATATTATATATGTTTTATTATATAAAAATATGTAATATATGTATAAAACATATATATTATAATATAGAAAATTTATGTAATATATTTTTTTACATACATATGTTTTATATATTATAAAACATATGTAATATATGTTTTATTATATAAAACATATATTTTATAATATATAAAACTTATGTAAAAATATATTATAATATATATATTTTATAATATATAAAATATATATATTATAATATATAATATATAATATATAAAACATATGTTTTATATATTAAAAATATATTATAATATATATATTTTATAATATATAAAATATATATATTATAATATATAATATATAATATATAATACATATGTTTTATAATATATAAAAGGTATATATATATAAAAAAATATATTGCATATGTTTTATATATTATAAAATATATGTTTTATATAATAAAATATATATTACATATGTTTTATAATATATATATTTTATAATATATAAAACATATATAATATATAAAACATATGTTTTATAATATATAAAAGGTATATATATAAAAGAAAATATATTACATAAGTTTTATATATTACAAAATATATGTTTTATATAATAAAACATATATTACATATGTTTTATAATATATATGTTTTATAATATATATATTATAATATATTTTTTTACATACATATGTTTTATTATATAAAATATGTTTTATATATTATAAAATATATATATTATAAAACATATGTAATATATGTTTTATTATATAAAACATATATTTTATAATATATAAAACTTATGTAATATATTTTTTTATATACATATCTTTTATATATTATAAAACATATCTTTTATATATTATAAAAGATATGTTTTATATATGTAATATATGTTTTTTATAATAAAACATATATTACATATGTTTTTTTATAATGAAATATGTATTACATATATGTTTTATATATTATAAAACATATATAATATATACTTTTATATAATAAAACATATATTATATATGTTTTATATAATAAAATATATATTATCTTATAACATATTACATTGTAATATTTTTATATAATAAAACATATATTATATATTTTTTATATAATAAAATATATATTATCTTATAACATATTACATTGTAATATGTTATAACATATTACATTGTAGTGATAAAACATATGTTATAGCATATTATATTGATAGAATTTATATTACATATGTTTTATATATGTAATATGTAAAATGGGAGCTCAATTCTCCATGAGCCTTGTCCAAGTCTCATTTTACATTACATATGTAACATATGTTTTTTTATATGATGATGATTAATGTCCACTAAGATCTAATTGGTCTATCGGACCTTAAGAGGGTAAGCGATTACTTGTGATTTTTTAGAATTTTGTTTCTATGCTCGAAAAGCATTAAAAGAAGCTTTCCAAGATCACCATAGTTTTGTTGAGTTAAGAGGTTAGGAAGGTTGGTAGTGTGATCAATATTTTGAAAATGAGATCTAATATGGGTATAGGATGGACAATTTAAGAGAAAGTGCTTTTCATCTTCAACCTTCTTAGTGTCACAAAGGTGACACACTCTTTCATCCCATGGTGTTTTAGGAATTGACCAATATCCAGTTTCACTATGGAGCTCATGAGAATTTGTTCTTATCTTGGCAATGCTTATTTTTTTATTTAAAGTTGGCAAAACAAATAGATAATTTTGATCTTCTAGATTAGGGTTGATTACATCTTTTTATACCTTAATTTTCTTTTTTCCTCTAACTCTTTATCACACCACATTTTTTCCTTAAATTTTGATTTGATGTTTTTTTTAATAGTATCTTTATTCTGCAAAATGGTTTCTTCCATGATTCCCCAATAGTTTAGCCAAGACCGAGCGTCTTTATGCCATCCTCGCTTGATTCGATGGTGGTTATGACTTGATTTTGAAGCAATTTTAGGTAGACTCTTGTATTCCATGTTGTTTAAATTGTTCTTATACATTAGGTATCTAGTCATATCCATGCTCTCAATGGGAGAGAGGCTTGTTTCTACAAGGAGGAGGATGGGATAAGGCGTATTTCCTTTAATTTTGATATTATAGGTTATAAAATTCTTTTGTATTTTCTCTATCTTTCTCCAGGATTCATGAGAAATACTACAGCCCCATACTTCACATCTATAAAGAATAATAGGTGTAACAAGAGACTCAAAGAGGAGTTTCTTCTTATCCCAACTCCAAAGATCAGCTCATTTACAATTGTTTTCAAGCCCATAATAAACCTTCCATCCCCCAATAATCATTTTCTCAATGCTATAATTCCAATTGAACTTGTGGTGAATATCAATTCCAATATATTTGTATGAATTCACTTCCTCCAAGTTGTTGTTGTCATATACAAAGGTATCATAAGAGATCTTATTGGATTTAATAATCATGACCTTATTCTTATCAGTATTAACAATCATACTCATATTGGAGCAAAAATCCTTGAGGATTCTTAGTTGGTTTTCAAGATTATGGGGACTCCTTGTCATAGGAATGATATCATCGGCATAAAGAAGAAGATTGATGACTATACCAATGAGAATAGGGCCGACACAACCTGCTTTTTCCAAGCATTCTTATAACTTATCAATGTATATGCCAAAATGGGTAAGGGACAAGGGCCAACCTTGTTTGACTCTAATATTGCAGTTAATCTCTTTTGACCAGCCCTCAGTGTTTTTAAACTTATCAATAACGTTCTCATACATCCTTATTGCAGCAACCCTCAACTCGAGAGGCACTTTTATTTCTTCCAACCTATTCCAAAGGTTTTTCCTAGGAACCATGTCAAAAGATTTTCTAAAGTCAACAAAAAAGATTGGTTTTAGTATTGTGGAACTCCTCTGCAATGATCCTAAAGGTAACAAGATGGTCCACAATTGAATGATATCTCCTAAACCCGGCCTGGCCTTTAGCTCTTTTACCATGAATTACTAGACAAATGCTAATCTTCTTTTCCAAAATAATTCCATAAAGCTTGGCTAAAATCGGGCTAATCATAATGGTCCTATAATTAGAGGGAATGTTTTTATCTCCATTTTTAAAAATAGGAACAATGAGGCTTTGCGTCTAGGGTTTAGGGAAGCCTTGCTTGACTGCTAAATTGAAGAGCTTGTGTATGTGAGGGATAAGGATTGTCCCTCCGATTTTAAAAATTTCAGCTTGGTAGCCTTCAATGTCCTTAGCTTTCCCATTTGCGAGCCGCTTAAGCTCTAACTCTATGTCATCTAAAAAAAAACCTTCTTCCTTTGTAGGGACAATAGGAATGGTCTTTGTTATCGCACAGTTTGTAGGAAGGGTTTAGGTTAGCTTGAGTCAAGGCTTCAAACTGGCATAACAGGAGCTTCCCCACCCACTGTCACCTCGATGGGGAACTCTTTCTATTTAGGATGGCTAGTCCAAGGGAGACG
>JASDQU010363356.1:0-11679 GCA_032191745.1 Picea mariana
CTCTGTCAATCCATTTCCCCTTGTCCACCCTTTACAAGTCGTCTCACCAAGGTCACTCCCAAATCATCTCCCACCACATTGCCTGGTCGTATTCATCATTCATTATTACCTTCCATCTCACGTTCCAAATGATTCGTTGGAAATTTATTACTGGCTAACTTATCTGTTAGCCTATTGAACTGTCCCCCGCGCCCAACGGATATCCATTCACTCAAAACCACCGTCTCCCTTCTTTCTTCCATTGCTTACTGTGTTGTCTCACTAGAAAATACCTTTCTCGTTGCACCAGAGCATTTTTTCCCATTTTCTCTCTGTTTCATTCAAACATCCCAAGCCACCATCATCCCCACTAACCACTGTTTGATTTGTAGGTATTTTTACAGCGATGGCACCAAAATCAAAGAGGACAGAAGATGAGGAAAATCCTTTCCACCCGCCACCTGTCGACCTCAACAGGATCCCCCTGGCGGACAAAGACCATTTAATCACAGACACCAAATGAGAATTTGACTTCACGGACTTGCACTCATGGCTGAAAGAGGTTTTCCTTGACCAGAGCAACGAAATTAGGCTCTGGGAGTCAAATCTTCCCCTGTATCTTTTCCCCCAGATTCACCACTTTCCTGAATTCGCCCTCAAATTCCAAGCCCATTATATCCCTGAACAAAGAGCCATTATGTCTTTGTCCAGAGAAATTCTTTTCCTCATCACACCAGAAACCATTAACCAAATGATGCAAATACCCAGAGCCGAATCTGCCTCACCTTTCAACCTCGAAATCATCACGGAGCTCTACCAAAAGTTGTATTTTTTCCAAAGAGCTCAGATTTTTGAGCTTTTCCTCCCACAATTCCTTCAGCTCCCCACTACAAACCCCCCTTATCCTTCCTCCCTGTTCTCAATAAAGGGAAACCAGGTCATCACATCACTATGTGCCTTGCTTTGATATTTTTTGGATCAATGGGCGGATGAACCCATCTTGGGATTTATGTCCATTTTTTCCACCAATGAGAGAACCACTACTCAATTCAACTACAGTACATTCCTGGTAGACAACATTCACGAACAATTCATTAATTTTTCCACAGAAGGCATGTTCCGGTATTCTTGAATACTAGCTTACCTGTTTGTTTTCTTTCAAGAAGACAAATTTTCCTTTTCAATGCAAAAGATGGATAAAGATGGGAGACCACAGACAGTGACAGCGTGAACTTCGCTACTCAGACATAACTCTATAGAATTTAGTTTCAAGCAGTTCATCGAGCAGTTCTACGACCTAGTGGTGATTTTGCTCAGCGGCAGACCCGAACCTAGAATTAACGAGGAAATTCAGAGGATTTTACATCTCTTGGACCTTACAAAGACTGGTGATTGGTACCTATACCAAAACCACACTGACATCAGAGTTTATGGGTGTGACTTGGTTCTATACAAGTTGCCGAATATTTCCTGTAAGGCTATTTTCCCTGGAATACATAAGGCAAATGATCAATTCGAATGACATACATTTTGTGTCTCTGAAGAAGAAGCAACAACTCAAAATCAATTGGCAGATTGGGTCTCTCATCTGCAATAGCTAAGGCGCCGGGGAGGAAGCAGATAGATTGCTTAAAGAAATGAATTTTTTTGCTAGCTTCATATGGCACTATGACCCCTACGAAATAATTTCAGAGATGAGAGTCAAAAATAAGAATATCCCGTATGTTCACAGATCCATCCCTGAGGTAGAGAAGTTGGCAAACCAAAGATAATGGGAGCCAAACACTCTGGTTGAGATAGAAAAACAAGACCATTTGGTCACTGTTTCACAGACGACTACACCACAGGTTCCAGAGGAGAAAAGGCCCAGGAAGGACACTTTTCCTTCCATCACTGAAGTACCATCTGAGGAGTTCCAATTGCACACAAATAGGCCAAAAACCACTTAGGCACCTGAGATGGCAGGCAAGAAGGTAATTCAATCCACTACAACTATAGAGGTGGATCGGTCACTCCTTAGTACAAGCAACAAATAGATCATAACCACAGTATTGCCCAAAAATCCTACAGATACTACTTCAGTCAACCAACCAAGCAAAACAGGACCAAAGTTGAGTATTTTTTAGAAGTACAATTTGATAAAAAAGAAAAATCAGACGCTGACTAGCAGCACATATGCTCAGTTCTGGAAGTAAACATCAACTGCACAACACAAACTGTTGTCGTCATTTGAAACTAAGAAGGGTAGAATGAACATGGCGTTTTTGCAAGCACAAGTGCCAGACCCGAAGGTAATCACCGATTACAAAAGGGCAATGTTTGAATTTCAGACTAAAGATGTGCATCCAGCTAATCAGATGGATCTGCATAGGCAAATGGGAGAAATTGTTTTCTCCACATTGGCACATGCTTCCACTACTACCTCCAAGTTACAAGTATCTTTGAATAATGTCTAGACGCAGTTGAAGTTAGAAAAAATATCATCCTTTGCCAAGGATAACAAGATTAAGACGTTGGAGGAACTGGTCCTCAAGATCGGATATGATCTCTCGAACATGAAAGCAGTCGAGGAGATTCTCAAAAAGAAAAATGTTGATATAGCATCTCTGAGGAAACAATTGAAATTACCTCCAACAGAAGATTCATAGGCAAAGGAAATAGCAGAGACAGAAGGGGAGAAGGATGAGATGCTCAAGATCATCATGGAGTAGAATGCACAGTTGAAAGAAATAGAAGCGGAATTAGAAAAGCTAATAAAAGAGAAGGAGTAGTCAAATCCCATGGAATTCATTCCACTCAGCACAGTCCCACTCATAGGAGTGAGAACAGTGTCTGTAGCATAAATTCCCTCGGAAACTCCACTGACAGCTCTGGAGAAGACTGTTGAATTGGCTAAATCCATGGAGGAGATGAATCTGCAAGAGACAGAGATTAGCAGACTCAAAAAGGAGATTGAGAACCTCCAGGAACTCAATTCTTCTTATCAAACCAGCTACTCCAAGGAGAAGCTGACGTCAGACCAGCTCAAACAGGAATTACAACAACTTCATAAGCAAATAGTGGTAGGCAAAACACTGGCTGAGGTCAAAGAAAGTGTTTGGATGGACATCACCAAGTCCATGAATGAAATATGGCCGATGATACAAATCATGTTTGAGAAAAACGAGCTAGTGCAAAGAAGTCAGCAGGCCATCAAGAAGATAAGAGCAGAACTGGGAGAGATGCCCTCAGAAGCTACTGAGATCATCAAATTCCTGAATTCCAAAAACAGAGAGGAGATAGAGAATCTAAAGATTGAATATAGGACAGAGACCATCCTTGAGGTCAAAAGGGTCTTGACCAAGAGAGGACTGATGCTATAGCTGGAGGAAAAGGTCCAGACCATGGACGCAGGAGTGAAAAAATTCTTCACCAAGATCGAAGCTCTGTAGACGAAAGGTCTTCCTGGTTTGAAAGTTATAAATGAAAAATTGATGACACTCCCCGATTATAAAAAGAGACTAGCCATTGTGGCTAAGTATAGCTCAAAATTCTCAGGAATACAAGGCAGTATCACTGTTAAGGCATTCTTGGATGCTTTACAGCTCGACATCAGCATACAACATGAGATCTGGTACATATTCATCACCAAAACAACCTTTGCCAAGTACATGGAGATGGATGAAGTATATCGTATATTGCTCAAAGTCAGAGTTCCCAGTCACCTTTGATGGGAAGAGCTTTGTAATCTAATCAAGTAGTCGATGAGTTATCCAAGCCCAGACAGCTATCTAGTTAGACAAGGTCGTGCAGAGGCCTCACCAACGGTTCACCCAAAAAACAACATGAAGTTTCAACACATCTTCAAACAGTTTCCTAGATTTTTGTATCTTGTTAAGTTAGTTAGCTAAATTTAGATTTTCCACGTCCTGATCTTAAATGATAGTATCGTTTGTATTTTCAATTATAAATACTTCAAACTTTGAGGTATTGGGGGTTGATCTTTACGCCCTACAAGATACAAGACTGTAATCTTTTTCAAGAGATCTTCCATTAATACAAAGAGACGTTTTCACAGGATTCTCGCATGCTATTCATTGGTGATGTTTCCTTTTCTATGTTGAATGTTTTGTTGCTCAGTTGTCATATTGTTTTCTAATCTAAATATTTTAAAAGTAACGCTTGTTGCAGGATTTATCTTTGTATAACCTGTCTCAGACTTTGAAAGATCTTAATGTTTATCTTCTGATATTACAGTGAAGAAATTCTTAACTGCTTCTTTACTTTAATTGATATTCTCATCTTTTCTGCTTTTCATCATTTTACTGATAAAAGAGTCCAACGAATGCATTATCCTGCCCTGTGAAAAGAACCTTTTGTTTCTGGTTTAGATTTTTATCTCTATAAAACAGACCCCATAGCCCAATGGATGCGTAAAGCCCTTTCATCCAACTCAACAAAAATGACAAACCTTTTCAATCTTATTTATTTAACTAGCCTAATATCTTAAGTTCAAAACACATCTAAATCATACAGAGAGATCCCTCTCTGAAGCTGTTAGGGCTAGATTCCAGTTTCGAAGTGGTTGGATAAAGTTACCTCTCATAGATTTCTTCTTTCCTAACAACCTTTGGGAATTTACAGAGTGATAACATAGTGGTGACCATACTGGGGAGGAATGAACTTTTCGACCCCACATTTTCTTTTCCCTAGAAAAAAGTTTTATTTCTGAAAAATTGCAAGTCCGAGAAAGTAATAATGTTTAGAGGTTGTTAAAAGCTCGTACATATTGATTTCAGACTCATAATACTAATATATATATATATATATATATATATATATATATATATATATATATATATATCAAAAAGAAATCTGGCTCCCAAAAGAGCTTATACTCGATCTCACCGAGACCCAAAACCTGCAATAGCAACTGATAATCCAGAATAGTTACTCAGGAAAAAGATCAGTGTAGAAGGTTCAGGGAGTCATAGTCCCCTTAAGAGGTCCCCTTCTCTTCTAGAGGAACTCATTTCCCTTCAAGAGCTTGAATTTGATACCATTTTCGAACAAAGCCTGTTTAAAACGAAATCTAATAGCTTTGTGACTGAAATCGTTTTAGATCCAAAAACCCTGCAACCTCGGACCCCTGAAGTACTATCTCCCACTGCAGAACCTCAAACCACTCACTCAGTGCCAGCTAGCCCCTCCTCATCCTCATCTTCTGTCACCACCCCACTTATCATTCAGGTTGTTGTTCCGCCTTCTCCACCTATCATGGCAGCCAAATATGCTCCCTTGGTGTTGGCCACACCTCTACATGCTATGCCCTAGGATTATCAAACAAGACTTCCTCAGTTCGATGGTACAGTGCCCTTGAACGCACAACAACATGTTGATAAAATGAATGACTATTTTGACCTACAAGAAGTAGATGAAGGTGACGTTCAAATGAGATTGTTTGCTCAAAGTTTGACAGGTGACGTTAAGAAATGGTATAAAGGTTTACGTTCTGCCTCAGTGCTCGACCTTACAGCATTTCAATGAATTTTTCTAAACAGATGGGAGATAAAGAAAAATCCTCTCCAGATCTTGTCAGAATACGAAAACATCAGAAGGAATCAAGGTGAGAAAGTACAAGATTACTGCACCCACTTCAACAATTTGTATAATGCAATCCCAACTGATATTAAACCTCCACAAGGTTTAGCATTGATAAAATTCCCTGAAGGTTTTGACATTGATATGTCATATCAATTAAGGGAAAGAAATTCCACCACCCTAGAAGACATGCAGAAAAGCACAATAAGCATGGAGGCTAACCTGTTGGCTAAAAGGGCATGACAGAGGATGGAGAGGAGAGTCACAATTAAAGAGGAACCTTACACATCTTATTCAGATTCCAAATTGGATTCCTTAGCTAGAGAAATGGAAAGGATGATGGAGAGACTTACTGTATCTGAAAGAAACCCTCCTAGAGAAAACCAACCAGCTCGTCAAATTTGGAATCCTAACTTCAGAAGAAACCCTCCTCAAATCCGACAGAGATATCCTAGGGATCAAAGAGAACAGAGGGGTCTTGATCAATAGATCAGACCGCCCCTACAAGAAAATTATGCCAATGAAGGAGAAGAAGTAATTGAAGAACTAGAGGATACACACATAAACCTCATGGGCATTCACGATAACGAATTTATTTTCCTCACCCAGGAAGAGCAATAACTTTTTCTTCTTTCTCAAACAAAGGTGAGTGAGGAAGCTAAAGATACCGAACAACAAGCATTTGAAAATTCTATTATGGAGGTACCCCGGCAGTACAATCTGCGAAATAAAAAGATAGACAAAAGTTCCCCCAAAAAAGGTAACTGAAATGGAGAAGATAGTCGAAACCAAGAAATCCCCTGAGCCTTCTACCGAAAAGATCCCTGAGAAAGGTAATGCTGAATTTCCAGCAAAAAGAAACCTTACTATTTTGAAAATATCATTGCATACTGAGGTTTCATCAACCAACTCACCAAATACTTATGCCCAGAAGACTATGGTGGACAAATTAGAATTGCAGAGCCAAAGCAGAGCACCTACTCCTTTCAGCCTCAAAGGCGAATTAGCCAAAGTGGATGAGTAAGGATGCTTACCGGTCGCAGGTGATCAAAGCACTGAGCATTGAACCCAATATAGGCACGGAGGCCTTAACTGTTGGATCGACGAATCATTTAGATACTGTAAATATTACCAATGATCAACCTGAACTCTTGTTCAGCCCTGAAGTTGATGGTCAGACCGACAATGGTGTTGTTGCTCCTTTTTACTTCAGCCTTAATAAACACAACCTGATTCTTCATAATGCTATGTTAGATTTGGGTGCTTCCCATAACCTGATGCCTAAAGTAGTGATGGAAAAGATGGGACTCGAGGTCACCAGACCTTACAAGGACTTACACTCTTTTGAATCCAGCAAATTCAGATGTATCGGTTTGATCAAAGACTTATGTATCACTCTAGTTCAGATTCCAGCAAAACGCATGGTTATGAATGTTGTGGTCGCAGACATTCCCCCGAAATATGGTATGTTGTTGTCTAGGTCTTGGGGGGGGAATTTGAAAGGTACTATGTAGTTGGATATGTCGTATGCCACCATCTCGGTATTCGGGCAACAGATAAGACTGTACAGAGAGACACTGATGAAATATATGGTCAGCAGCCAGGAAAATCCACATAATTATCCCCTGTACTCTGCACATTCTGACCTAGATTTCTTTATCCTATATAATGATGGAGATACATGAGAACAAATCACTCAGTTGAAAGAAGATATGTCTGGCCTGAACGAAGACCAAGAAATTACCGAGGTAGATAGAAAGAAAAATGTGATAACTGAAGAATTGCCAGCAAATTTCTGGAGCATGGACTTTGATGGAGCCGTAAGAAAAGAAGGAGCTGGAGCAGGAGTTTGGTTGCACAATCACAAATCCAGGCATTCATAAAACCATTCTTACAAACTAAATTTTCAATGCACTAACAACATAGCTGAGTACGAAGCTTTGATGCTCGGTCTGAAACTACTGAAGAAGGTTAGTGCCAAACAAATCATGGTAAGAGGAGATTCTGAATTAATTATCAAACAAATTAAAGGTGGGTATGTAGCAAAATATCCCCGCCTTAGAGCTTATAACAATGTTGTTTTGGATGCCCTTAAATCTTTTACTGAAGTTGATTTGCAGGTGATGCCCAGGGAACAGAATATTTTAGCAGATGGTTTAGCTACGTCAGCAACTACATGCAAGATACCTTTTCATTCCACTCGCCCATACACGGTAGAGGTGAAGTGCAGACTGACTGTCCCGGACAACATGAGATACTGGAAAGTATCTGGGAACGATGATCAAATTGAAGATTTTCTTCAATGTAAAAATGATTTCGAATGTACAAACATAGACTTAGAAAATGAGGATGAAAATGTAAATAGATTTGATTTTGGAAATGATAGTGTAAATAAGATAGATTCAAGAGAGTTAGGTGAAGATGAGATAGAATCTGATGTTTTGCATTTAAAGAGTAATGTTTTACCTAGGGGCTTAGTTCCTTTAGAAGACCTATTTGATTTTAATGATGTAGCTAAAAAACCAAAAATTGAAGCCAGTGGTAAAGAAGTTGAAGATTGTAATATAGGGATAGAAGAGAAACCCAGGATGGTAAAACTTTCCAAATCATTACCCCATTAGTAGAAACTCAAATACATTGAACTTTTCAAGGAATATTCAGACGTATTTTCCTAGGGTTACGAGGACTTGAAATCTTATGACACAAGCATCATACAATATAGAATCCCAATAAAAGAAGATCAAAAACCTTTCAGGAAGAAACTTAGGAGAATCAATCCCAAGTTACTTCCCCTGATAGAAAAAGAAATCAAGAAGATGTATGATGCTAAAATCATACTTCTGTTACGATTTTCCAAATGGGTTTCAAATCTGGTCCCAACCCGAAAGAAATCCGGGGAAATCAGTCTTTGCATTGATTTCCGAAATCTGAACAAAGTTTCTCTAAAGGACAACTACCCATTTACAAAAATGGACCATATATTACAAAAGGTAGTTGGATCCAACCAAATCTCCTTACTAGATGGTTTCTCAAGCTATAACCATGTCTTCGTTCACCTAGATGACCAAGAGAAAACAGTTTTCATGACACCATTGGGTACTTTCATGTATGTGAAAATGCCTTTCGGGTTGATGAACACCAGGGCCACTTTCCAGAGAGCAATGGACATCTCTTTTGTGGAAGAACTCGACAAATTTATTGTCATTTATTTGGATGGCGTAACTGTGTTTTCCCAATCCGATGATGAACACTTACGACATCTCAGACGAGTGTTTGAGAAATGCAAGAAATTTGGGATTTATTTGAATCCTAAGAAGAGCCTTTTCAGATTAGAGGAAGGTAAACTGCTAAGGCACATAATCTCTAAGGATGGAATTAAGATAGACCCTAGCAGAATCGAGGCCATTCCGAAATTAGAACACCCAAGAAATATGAAAGAGTTACAGTCTTTCATTGGAAAAATAAACTTCCTGAGAAGATTCATACCCAACCTGGCCGAACTTCTCAGGAACATCACAAACATGTTAAAAAAGGATACAAAAATAAAATGGGACACTGAGTCCAAGCAGTCTTTTGAACAAGTCAAACATGCACTCACGCAGGCTCCAGTCTTGATCAGTCCTGACTTCACCAAAGATTTTTATCTTTTTTCTTTCGCTTATGAACATACCATTGCAACAGTATTACTACAGAAAAACAACGAAGGGTATGAACAACCCATAGTCTTTTTCAATAAGATTTAAGAGATGTTGCTTTGAATTATAAAATAATGGAGAAACAAGCTTTTTCCCTAGTGAAAGCCATAAAATATTTTAGAGTATATATTCTCCATTCCCATACCATCGCATATGTTTTGAATGTAGTAGTAAAAAAAATTTTAACTCAGAACAATCCAGACGGCCAAAGAGGAAAATGGATTGCTATCATTCTCGAGTATGACATAGATATTATTTCTACTAAACTGATTAAAGGTCAAGGTCTAGCAAAGTTAATGGTTGAATCCAATTTCCATGCTCTTGACATTAATTTCTTAGTTACAGTAGATGAACAGGGTGGGCAGGCGACTCCAAGCGTGAAAGAGGCATTTCTGAACTCTCCATAGTACGCAGACCTGATATTTGTTTTGCATAACTTACAAGCTCCCCCTGCTCTAACCAAAACTAAAGCTAGGTTTCTGAAATTGAAAGCATTAAAATTCTACATTCTAGAAGGCAACCTATATTGGAAGGATCCTGGAGGTATTTTGTTAAATTGTCTATTGAAGGATGAAGCTGACAAAGTATTGCAGGATTTTCATGCAGGAGACTGCAGTGGTCATCTGAGCTGGAAGACCAGAGCTAATAAAATTCTCAGAGTTAGGTTCTGTTGGCCTACACTGTTTACAGATGTGCATCAGAAAGTGACTTCGTGTCATAAATGTCAGGTGTTCGAGGGAAAAAAGAAGCTTCTTCATTTGCCCCTTAAACAAATCTTTGTTGAAGCTCCTTTCCAGCAATGGGGATTAGACTTCATCGAAGAAATACATCCTCCCTCTTCTGGCCAGCACAGGTGGATTCTTACAGCTATGGATTATTTCACAAAATGGATCGAAGTTGTACCAAGTAGGCAAGCTATTGATTCTTTCATTATTAAATTTCTTGAAAATAATATCTTATCTCATTTTGGATGTCCTAGAAAGATTATAACTGAGAATGCAGCTTCTTTTCAATCTAAGAAGATCATATATTTTTGCAACTAGTATCATATTGGTTTGGGACATTCCACAGCTTATTATCCTCAGGGAAATGGGCTGCAGAGTCATCAAATAAAACCCTGGTGAATATTATCAAGAAAACGTTGAAAGAAAACAAAAAGTCGTGGCATAACAAGCTGGTTTTTGCACTATGGGCCGATAGATTGACCACCAAGAGGTCAATTGGTATGTCACCATATCAGCTGGTCTATGGCACTGAAGCAGTTTTTCCCACTTCCTTAGGAGTTCCGGTCATGAAATTGCTGCAAGAGATACAAGCCGAGTCAAATGACTCCCAAAGAAGGATAAACCAGATGAACCAATTACAGCAGTCCACAGAAGAAGTATACAACAAAACTCAGGTTGTCCAAGAAAGCATTAAAAATATCTTTGACAAAAGAACTAAAGAGGATGACTTTGAGCTAAGTGACTTGGTTCTGAGATGGGATGCTAGAAATGAAGATAAGGGGAAGCATGGAAAATTCGACAATCTATGGAAGGGACCTTACATGATTCAAGCATTTAGAGGAAATAATGCCTTCTTTCTCAACAACAATGATGGGACAAATCTACTAGGAGGACCTGTAAATGGAAAAATGTTGAAGCACTATCCACATTCGCAGTAGGGAACTGCAGTCACACTTTTCCATTGTACAAACCATTTTGATTTTGTTTACAAGTTTTTGAGTGAAATAAATCTGATCAGATGGTTGAAGCCTGCAGAGAAGGCCCTAAGCTACTGAACAATGTCTTCCAATTTTCAAAAATAAAACCAATCAAGCAACAAAGGCAACTATGGAGAAAGTTTCAGAACATTAGGAATCAGGATTCTAGGCACTTCACAAGGAGAGTACCATCCCCAGGTGGAGCTGCTTTTATAACCCTATAATTTATAGGATCAATTGGTGACTGAAATGTTATCTCTTTAAATGTTTTTGTTTGTCCAATGATTTTTCATTCTACAAATAATTTGAAAGAAAAAGAAAAAGAAAGAAAGAAAAAGAATAAAAGAGGGCATAAAAGAAATTCAATAGAGCCCCATGCAATAATAATGACTTGGTCTATACCTTTCAAGCATGGCCAAGTTCTTTTAAATTGTTGTTGATAGGAGTAGTGAATAAGCTTGGCTAAACTGTTCAATCTTAGCCAAGTAATTTAGGTTAGTTAGTGAATAAATCTGACTATACTACCTAATCTTGGTCAGATAGACCCAGGATAGAGTAATTTCTTAGTCCAACCGTTTAATCTGGGCTAATTGTCATAGGTAATTAGGTTAGAGCATAGGGTAGTTTGATTTATTTCAATAAAACAAGTATGATGATTGATGTTGAACCATACCTTTGATGTTTGAAGTTTTGATGTCTAACCCCTTGGTGATTAAAACATGG
>JASDQU010363358.1:0-11743 GCA_032191745.1 Picea mariana
CAATGACTAGCACAACCCCCTTCAGCCTACATATGGTGTTGTCATTGATAACTGTTAAGTATATATATATATAAGTTTTTGGAAGAATAGTTTTTCTAGGGAGCTTCTAACCCTAACTCGACATTAACAGAGTTACAAGAACCCAATATTGTTGAATAGAATGCCGTTGTCTTATCATTACATTAAATAACCTTTGCAGCCACAAGATGAAGCTACTAGATCAAGTTTTTCACAATCCTTTCCAATCAGACAAAGTATCTTCAATTGAACATTGAATCACTATAAAATCTATAAAATCTAAAATCAAGAATAGTCTTGCCTGAAATCAGCTTAGAATTATTTATGTACTTCCAGAGAAGAATCAAAATTGAAGAACATTGTTTTGATGTATGCTTCAGCTGGTGCAGCTTAGGATGCTGCCTGAATGAGTATGTAGGCCTAGAATGAGTATGCACGCACAGTCGCACTTAAGTAAAGCAAGTAGGCTGAGTAAAGGTAGATAGAAACAATGCCTACTCACTAAGCATTATGGAGGCAAGTGGTTTGGGAGGGCGTCCAAAGCTCTAAGTTAAGGTAAGTGAGCCAGTTTGTAATTGTATTTATATAGGATTGTTCTCTAAATTTCAATGACCTGATTGTATTGTAGATTTCTCCTTGACATTTTAGATTCTTCCCTCGTAAAAATAGTGTGTATATTGAACGGAACAATAGTGTGTATATTGCACTGAACCTATTGTTTTGATGGGATATCATCTACCCCTCTATAGCGAGTATTGTTTAGATTAGTGTGTATATTGAACTGAACCTATTGTTCCGATGGGATATCATCTACCCCTCTATAGCGAGTATTGTTTAGATTTTTAATTATGTTATGTCTTCCATTACAATTACAAATTTGTATGTCATTATCATTTTCCCTTCAAGCTATCATGGTTGCTTGGCCTCGTTATCTATTTAGTGTTTTGTTCATCCTACTTTTATGAAACATGCAATTCTTGTTTTATCTCTTTGAATGAAACAAAACAACATATTAATCTCCATAATCCATAATACCTCTAGCATCATTATGGATTATAGATGAAAAAAGCTTAATATTAGATATACTATATTTAAAATACTAAAACATAAGACACTTCACAAATATGTTATCTTATCATAATCCATAATACCTCTAGCATCATCATGGATTATACATGAAAGAAGCTTAATATTAGATATACTATATTTAAAATACTAAAACATAAGACACTTCACAAATATGTTATCTTATTTCCTTCTTGTTGAAACTTTTAAAAATCCATGCAAAGTAAACCATAACTTATTTAATATCATTATGTAAATATCAAGAAAATAATTCTATGGTTATCAAAAAATGGTAAAATTAGTGTTCCTCCAAAAAGAAAGAATTGAGGAGGAAAGAATATGTCAAGAAGGTAAGCTAAGACTTTGTTTAAAAGTCTTTTGGAATTGGCTAATATTCGTATATCAGCTTTTAAAAGTTACTTTGTTGGGCATCACATACTTAGGTCTCTAAACAGGTAGAGCCCAAAAGAAATCTCTCGAACCTCTTATAAATATATGCCAAAAGCATAGACCTTGATTACCAGATGCATGCTCAAAGCGTCCTATATGGTTTTTGTCAAAGCTCTAACCTTGAGACTTTGATATCATCAAATGGATTTTAAAAATCAAAATAAAAAATTAAACTATTGGTAAAAGGCCTCCACTTATTAATGGGATCATACAGACATTATTAAACATCACTTATTTATGGGTCAGCAGAAAGATAATATTAAACACTTCAGGCCACAATTTTTTTTCATTGGACGGCCTCGCCACCTCCTCACCACATTCTCCCCTCCTCACTGCTATCCCCGCATCCTCAAACATATCACACATCATGTAACTTACAACTCATATTCACAACTTTATCTTTCTATGCCGCTACCCTCAACACATTGCCCCATATTCAATTCCATCCCTCCATCCTCNNNNTTTTGAAGTAATAGATGGACAGTATACCACTTTAGTAGTAGTTGTTGTAGAATTGATATCTGGAAATGGATCTGAATTTGTTTGGAAATAATTGTTTCAGATGGAGCATTTAAAGAAAAATCCATAGGGTTTTTATAAATAACAACTTTGTGATATAAATTAGGATGTAAAACTTCCCCTGATATGAATAAGGAACAATAGGAACTAATAGGTGATAGCATTTGTGATGACAAGAAATAGCAATTGTGATGACAGGAAATGAAAATGAGCAATATTAGTTGTTGTTCTCTGGCCCCAATCCATACAGTACCACCAATTACTTCAAAACTATAGACAATCAATGATGAATACCTGGAAGGAAACCATCATGTTCATGTGTCCTTTGACCATTGTGTTCGTGTGCAAAGCAGTGTTCATGTGTCCTTCGACCATTGTGTTCATGTGCAACACAGTTGTGGCTGCATACAGTGTGATACAGTTTGATTAAGGAAGAGATAGAGAAAAGGGAATCGAAGTGGGAGTCTCTTTTATTAGTAGAAATTGGCAGTCACGAGAACCTTTCTAGATTATCTAAGAACTTCTCTTAGCAAGATGATATTGAGGTTTATGATGGTGGCATGCTCATGGGCATGAAGTTGTGGCTCCATGTACCTGCCAAGTGGACTGACTTGTCGTGCAATGAAAGGCCATCGACTGAAGGAAGTGAGGCCATCTATTGTCCTCTAGTGCAACAATTTTCCCAAACAACCAGTGAGAAAATTGTTTTTGTTAATGTAACGACCCCAATCGTTACGACTACAAGAGAAGCAAAAAGTGCAATTTTTTTTTTTTTAGGCAGGAAGGCAACGATGACAAACAATTGAACCACACAACCTGACGATGAACACCAACATGCAGATGAGGAAACAAACAACTATGACTCCATGCACTAGCACAACGATCAACTAGGTGACACATGCATAAATCAAAAGATATAAACGACTACTCACCGAACACACAACATGACAATGCTTACAAGCTAAGGACAACATCCACAATCCCGACACAACAGCCTCGAAAACCAATAACTAGAACCTCTATAGCGCGCAAACCCAAGCATGAAGGAGTTACAACCCCAGCGCCAACAATAGACTTACAATGATCAAACACACCCACAACAGGAAGCATAGACTCCGGGCAAGTTATCCTTCGCCTCTATCCAATAGGGCGCACCATGATCCCCTCATCAGGAATCATGTCGTCCCCCGGTGATAGGCGCGACAATAACCCTAGTGCAACATAACCTATCTGGACCAAGGAATCTAGATGAATCCAACGCGCTAGGAGCTGAAATACTAACAAGAAGACTACACCCACACTCCAAGCAACAGGTTGACAAGACGCAAGATGACGACATTCAAAGGTGAAAGTGCAAGCTATTACACGACTTTTCCAACCACCAACCATTAACTGTTAAGCAAGATGTCTAAGTGTGAGGGAGTGAACTATTACCAAGCTACTATGGTCATAAACGTTATCACAAGGTGAACTAAGTTAGGCATTGAACAACAATAAGAAACGTTGATTAACAATTACCCATTGTCCATTAAATTAAGTGAATTGTTGATCTACACTGCTTATATAATAAACGACTTTGTTGTCAAACTAACAAGTCTAAATTAAAAATTTAACAATATAAAACAATATTAACAATATCCATATATGATGCTATTAATATAACACTATTATCAATATTAATTTACAACATGTTGTTTATTAAATGTCATTTGGTTGTCGTTCTTTATTCCATTAGATAAACACACTGCCCTTCAATTATAGTTTATATTAGCAGTATGTATCTCTGTGTAATCAATTCACTACCAGCATGTCGAGTAAGACATTCAATATTAAATCGCCACGGGAATGTGAATAATGTTGTTCATTATATACTATATAACTACCGACTATTATTATGCATAACCCATATAAAAAGGGCTGTCAATTTAATTATGATAACTCTCAACACTGTCACACAATCAAGATGTCAAATTTAAGATTATTGTCAATGTTGTCCTTAAACATTAAAATTGTTGAGTAAAAACATTCACTATCATCATATTAAAACTGTCATAAAATGCAGTTACCATTACATGTAAAACATTGTTTCTAAAATTACAAATCTCTGACACACATCATACATCCCACATTGTCGCTAAAGCTAAGGGAGGCAATGGTGATATCGTTGGGCGAGTTATGATAAGACTGAGTGGAAAGTGGTAAGGCAATCTGTGAAATCGATGCAGAGTAATAATTTTCTAACCAACTGTCAAAAGAGTATTTATTTATTAATTAAAAATTAAAAATAAATAAATCAATCAAAATATCAATTGGCTTTACTTTGGATGAAGTGATTCTGATCATTTCCATATAAATTATAATTCTCTATCTACACAAATATTCAATAATTAGGCGAAGGTGTTGTTCTCTATCTACACAAATATTCAATAATTAAGCCCAAGGCATTGTTTAAGGGGAGGTTCTTCTTGGATTTAATGACATTTTCCATGAAGAACAATGTAACGATGTTTATACTCTACAGATTAAAAAAAACTTTGGTGGGAGATGAAACCCTAGCGCTCTGCAGCGTTTCCACTGCAAATCATTGCATGTACTGACTTACCTGTTGTCGAGCCTGCCGCCTGCACCACACTGATACGGTCAGTTCCCGGAGACTGAGAAGACAGGATGAGTTTAGAAGGGGGGGGGGGCGGAACCCCCCTCGTACAACAATGTAACGGCCAATGATAGGGAGGGGACAAGAGCCAAGAGGCCTACCTTTGAGCCGCCGCCGCATCTAAGAGAGCACCTCCTAACAAAAGAACAAGGGCTCGGAAAAGAAATGGATGTGGAGCCAAGCACGTCTCATCCAAAGGAATCTTGTGGATGGGAAATTGGAAAATGCATCCCGCAATTGGAAAAACCTCCTTGATATCTCATCAGTTCGATAAGGGTAGGCGAGCACACCCAATTCATGTGGGAGCATGCCCTAATCAGCAAGTTCCTAAGACTATGGCCCTCTGAACGTGACCTAACACGGTGGATCAAAGATTGGTGAAACCCTAAAGAAGACTACGAGGTTCATCTCAGCTCCAAAGGATTTTTCACTGTCATACTCTACAACCTTGGGGACAAGGACAGAATCTTCGATAACGGGATGTATTTCTACAACTCAGCTAGGCTATTTCTGTGATTCTGGACAGACCGTTTCAGCCCAGAAAAGGAGGACTTCACAATGGCTCGAGTATGGATCAGACTATACTCCTTGCCTCAAGAATTCTGGCTGGAAGAGATACTTCTGGGAATATGGAATATAATGGGTTGATACGTCAAATCATTGGAAGCTACAAAGAAAAGAAAGTACACCTCTTATGCCCGAATCTGCGTCTACATGGACATCTCAAGAGCTTTACCTGGATCTGTTACCCTGGAATATCAGGATGAGGATTGGAACCAAACAATCGACTATGAACACATCCCCTTTCGTTGTAGAAAATGCCATGAGCATGGCCACCTCTTTAGAGATTGCCCCTTGAATACCCAAGGTCCCAAAGCCAGAGACAACAAACAAAAATATGGATTTACCACAGTCACAGGTCGGAAAAAAAACCCACCAAGGAAGCATAATCCTGGCACCGCTCCAAATATTTCAACCAAAAAATCTTATGACATCTTGAATCATCTGTCAAAAGACGAAGAGATCCAAAACCCACACAAAGAAAAAAATAAAGAGAAAGGGAAAATCCAGGCTGAGCCCCCCTCGACACAGAACAAAGAGGCTATCCTAAGGGACAAAATAGGGACAAATGGGGACACTCATATGCAGCTCGATGAACAAGATCTGGAGGACATAGATCTTGAACAACTCGAGGAAGCTCTCAATCGAAAGGATTTGCAAACCATTCCTGTAGAAAAACTCCGTAAAGTCCACAAAGTTTTCATAGACTCCATAGTAGGATCTACAGCACGGTTGGGCATAGCCAGAAATCCAGGTACAGACTCAAAGTGGCCACCACGGGAAAACAAAAGGAGGGGGCGCAAATCGGCCCAACAACTCATCAGAGAGGCAGGAAACCTCATGCTCAACTCAGGACAGATCCACAAGCTCTCGGAGGGATACCTCCACCCCCCTCCACAATCATCATGATGAAGATAATCACCTGGAACATCAGAGGACTCAATGACAGATCCAAACAAAGGATCCTTCGAGAATTCATTCGGACAGAAAACCCAGATGTCCTCTTGTTACAGGAGACTAAATGTGTTGGAATAGAATTTGAAACCATCTTCCACCAAAGTTGGTGAGGGTGTGACTTCATCCATTTTGATTCCTCGGGCGCATCTGGAGGATTAGCTATTTTATGGAACCCCAACACTGTCACAATGCATAGGCCCTTTTCTACCATAGGCATGCTCACGACATATTTCACGGTCACGGGGTCGACCAAGGAAGGAGCCGTCATAAATGTTTATGGGCCGTAGAGCGCACAAGACAAAGAAAGCTTCCTGAAAAGAATAAATCACATCAAAACACTTTTGAATACACCTAACTGGTTCCTGGGAGGAAACTTCAACATGATCCTGACGCTGGAGGAGAAAACTGGTAGATCCAAACAGCTGGAGCAAGACAGTGGTATGTTCAAATCACTCATTGACCAGTTAAATCTAGTAGATATTGAAACTTGAAATGGCATATTCCCCTGTTCCAACTGAAGATCTAGTCATCAGCAGGTGGAATGCCGTCTAGAACGCTTCCTGGTAGTGGAAGCCCTACTAGAGGAGGACCCTGCCATGGAAGAAAATATCCTACCAAAAACAGGCTTAGACCACTGGCCCATATCATTTTGTCTGGACACGGGGGACACTCCCAAACTCAAACCCTTCTGTTTTGAGAAATTTTGGCTCTCTCACCCTGATTTCCATCAGCTCGCAAAGTCCTGGTGGGCCCAGGCAGAAATAGACCATGGGACTTGCATGTACAGATTCTAGCAGCACCTTAAAAACTTCAAGCAACACCTGAAGCTCTGGAACAAAACTACCTTTGGGAATATATTCCAACGCATGCAAGAAATTGAACACAGACTAGAAGCCCTGCAACGAACATTCATCTCTGGAATCAGAACCATAGACTTAATGAAAGAATATGAGGAACTTCAAGCAGAATTAGAAGAACGAAAAAAGCAAGAAAAGATTTTGTGGCGCCATAAATCCAGAGTTCAATGGCTCAAAGAGGGCGAGAGGAACACAAAGTTCTTCCACCGAAAAATGGTGCACCGTAGATACATCAATCGGATAACCCAACTAGAGGATGCTTAAGGAAACCCTATAAGATAACACACCCATATTGTCGAGGATCTAAGCACCTACTATAAAGAGCTTCTCACAGAAACCAACGAGAACAGGGAGGAATCAATACAGAAAATAACAAGAAATATACCCTTGCTAGTCACCCAAGATCAGAATGAAGCCTTAATGAGACCTATTACCCAAGAAGAGGTGGACCATGCAGTCAAGGAGATGCCCTTAAGGAAAGTGCCTGGCCCAGATGGCTTCACCACGAACTTCTTCCATCATTGTTGGGACTTAATAAGGGAAGAGGTTTGGGAGGTTGTGGAGGAATCCAGAACATCAGGCCAGATACTCTCTGCCCTCAATGCCACTTTTCTCACTCTCATCCCAAAGGAGGAGCGTGTCACTCATCCCAAGTAGTACAGACTGATAGCCCTTTGCAATGCCATCTACAAAATAATCACAAAGGTGATCGCCACATGCCTAAATTTGATCCTCCCTTTTGTCATCTCCAAAGAACAAGAAGGCTATGTGGAAGGTCAAAAAATCATGGACAGTTTCATCCTTGCTCACAATGTGATCCATTCTCTAAAGACAACCAAAATCTCAGGTATTCTCATCAAACTCGACCTTTCAAAAGCTTTCAATAGAGTCAGTTGGAAGTACCTATGCTCCAAGCTCGAATCCTTTGGTTTCGACAGACAGTGGGTGAACTAGATCCTCAAGCTCACCTCTTTAGCCTTTTGCTCTATACTAGTCAGTGGAGTACCCTCACAACCCTTCTCCCCCTCCATAGGCATCAGATAAGGCGACCCTCTCTCTCCCTTCCTCTTTGTTATTATGGCGAAAGGACTAGGACGCTACATGAAGGTGGCGGTTCTGGAAGGCTCCCTTAATGGCTTGCCTCTGCACAATATCCATCCTAAACCCTTGGACAACCAGCTTCTAGATGACACCCTAATTATGAACACCCCCACCGCTCGAGAAGCCAACAAGCTCAACTCCATTCTTTCTGACTTTGCGGAGGCATTAGGCATAGTCCTCAATCTTGACAAGTCCAAGCTCTAGTTCTTCAATATGTCAATCATTGTACAGAATCATGTTTCCTAGCTCCTAGGCATACCCAANCCAAGAGCACCCTTCCATCCAACTACCTAGGCTTACCCCTCACAGGAGAGCCAACACGCTCCATCTTTTGCGACAACTTGCTTCTCTCCATTTCACATAGGCTCAATAACTGGACCTTCAGACCTCTAAACATTGCGGCTAGATTGGTGCTTCTCAAGTCAATCCTGCAAGCCCTGCCCACCTACCTTTTCACTGCCCTGGCAGCACCCAAATAAGTCGTTCGAGCAATTAGGATCCTTCAAAAAAAATTCTTATCGAATGGACATCAATATAACAAAAGGTGGGCTCTAGTAAGCTGGGAGAAGCGTTGCAAACCCAAAACTCTAGGTGGACTGGGACTTCACGACCCTGACAAGTGTAATCAAGTCATGGGAGCTAAAATGTGGTGGCGATGGCTCAAGCATCCCAATTAACTTTGGGCACAAATCTGGAAATAGAAGTATGCCCTGACTACCCATGCAGACTAGCTAATCAGATTCGATGACCAAATCCAAGGCTCTAACATCTGGAACACGACCTGGAAAAATCGACCCCTAGTTCAGAAGCATGCTTTCTGGGAAATCAAGATTGGGGAAAGTGCACTATTCTGGCAGGACTCTTGACAATAGCTAACACCCCTTATCAATCTAGAAGAACTTAACCCCCTCAGGCAGGCACTACAACCGAACATTTTTCGATGGGTCAAAGATCTATGGAGAACAAATGATAGGAACATGCCCTGGAAACGATGGAAAACAAAGAATCTAGAACTACAGATCTCAGGGGAAACGGATCTCCAAGCCTGGAAAGCCTGCGCAAGCCACAGGAAGATCCCAACATGATAAGGTCTGGATATTCTCAGATGGGGGTACTCCACAACAGGTAATTTCTCAGTCAAAGAAGCCTACTACCTGCAGGGGAACTACCAGAACCTTGCTAAGGAGAGAATCTGGAGCAGGATTTGGAATGCAGCCCTCTGGCCCAAAGTTTCAATCTTTCTGTGGCTCACAGTTCAAAACCGTATCCTCACCTAGGATAAACTTACAAAAAGGGGCTTCATAGGCCCATCAATCCGCACCCTGTGCCAAAAACAAGAGGAGACTTTGGAACACCTTTTCAACAAGTGTAACTACAACCAATGGATTTGGGACCGAGGATCCCAAGCAATGCGTCTCTCTAACAGAAACAAGAATAGCATCAGGGATACCATAGGGAATTGGGACTTGATCTCCTTTCACAACCCAATTCTTGCGCGTATCTGGCAGTTACTCTTGAGCTTCACCCTCTGGAAAATCTGGAAAGAAAGAAACAAAAGGATCTTCCACTCAAAAGCTTCCCCTCCCACCTCAACTTGGGAAAGAATAGTGAATCTAATCCACAAAACAATCAAAAGAAAATCATGGACCCCGGACGAACTAAAATGTAATCCAGAGGAGAAGAGCATCTTTCAAAGTTGGAATCTTAGTGTAACACCCTGTTTCCCCCAATTTGTAATTAATCATAAAATAGGAATTACCATGCTAATGCATGAGGACAATGTAAATGTATTATTGTTTGAGTTGCCAATAACTGACTGTGGGGGTGAAGCCTTGAAAGTAATGGCCACGATATCACTAGAGGAAGAATGTGAAAACTATAAGAGAGGGTTCATTATGACAAATAACCCCAAATTTCCCTTGATGAGGATGACAACCTCCTTCGGATCCCAAGGAGAGAAATCAATTAATGAAGAAAGGACCGGTGGTTGAATTATCAACCACCCCCATGAATGGAAACATGGGTTTTTAGCCTGAAGTACCGCAGGGACCTGCAGACTTGAGCTTCCTTCTGACAGAAGGAACAGGATAGGTCGACAAACCTTTCAAGGTAAGAGGGATACACACGAGAGAGGAGACACCGGACAAAAAGGAGCGTAAGCTCGCAAGGGAGATGCGCGGAGCTCTCTAGCAAGTCACGAACTGAAGTCCATGAGCTTGATGCCGAGGAGCATCTGAGAAACCTCGCCGAGGCCATAACCGAGAGAGAAAGCTCTGAGTTACAGAGAACAAGACCCAAACAGAAGCAGAAACGGAGGAAGAACCCTCGAGAAGTGTGAGAATTCCCTGGTGATATCATGTCTTGGCACGGGGGTGGCTAGAGTGCTAAGAATGAATGCCTCTGAGCCTATGGTCGGGTGGAAGGATGAACACCCACAGTCAGTTGGTTGGAGGCAACCTGTAATAGATAAGCGATTTCCTACCCTGTGTAATTTAATCGTAACTTTGCATGAATTGGTTATACTGTGTATGTTTCAGGAATTGTGCATGTTTCTTAATGGACATACTGTATCTCCCCTATTTCTACTTGATTGTATAACTAGGCCAGTAAGAAATTATATGGTTAGGAGATGATTTTATACTCATAAATGCTCGTGTCCTGTGGAGGCATAAGCCAGAGTCATGAACTGTGTGTTCATCGACCCCGGACACAGTTTCATGTACGCGTGCCAATCCTCCTAATTGTTTAGAGTCCTTGGAGGACGAAGTTTGTTAAGCTCATGAGAGGTAGCGCAGATATGCACAGGATCTCTGCTATAAAATAGAACACCAGAACCCCTTGATGAAGGAGCGCAATAGTTGTGCTGAAGACTCTTCTAAGATTCAAGTCTAGGAGAAAGAGTGCAAAGCTCTCAAGTCCTTCATAGCTGACGAAGCTCAGGAAGGATAGCGAGTTTCAAATATCAAAAGAGAGTACCATTTCGTTTGCTATATGAATGGACGAGATCCTTTCGGAGGATCTGAGGTCTGTCACGACCGTGAGATTGGAGGAAGGAACGAAGGCGTTAATACTTCGACCCCTCGGCCTTCGCAAGTAGTGATGGGATCCAGGACCGTAGATCCAAGGATCTATTGGAGCTCTATTGGTCGTCGATCTTAACCCTTGCATAGGCAGGAGAGTGGACTCGATGAAGTCCTGAAAGTCCCTAAGTATTCAGAACCATCCACCGACATAGGACACATGGTTGTCGGTCGGCGTTTCGGCATCTGGGAAACTAGAGGACAAGACCCCTCGTCTTCACAAGTCACGAAATCTTGGTATATGAAACCCTGATGCGCTCTGTGGATGAGCCGGTTTAGTGTGAATAATTTTTGGTGTTTTGGCATCCGGGAAACCAAAGGACAAGACCCCTCATCTTCGCAAGTCGTGAAATCCCAGTATATGAAACCCCGACGCGCTCTGTGGATGAGCTGGTTTAGTGTGAATAAGTTTCGGCGTTTTGGCATCCAAGAAACCAGAGGGCAAGACCCCTCGTCTTCGCAAGTCACGAAATCCCGGT